>JAABKK020012541.1:0-12333 GCA_011634745.2 Catotricha subobsoleta
ATTAATTTAAATAAAAACCATGAAAATAAACAAAAAACAAAAAAATACGTGTCGATTATTTTTTAATTCTTTACCTAGAAATAAAATAAAAACAACACTATTTTTTTTTGTCCGTGCCCCATTCCATATAAAGTGATCAACGTTTTTTCGTAGAGTTATATCTGGTCTCGTCTGCGGTCACAAGATAATCCCGAAGCTAAGTATATTTTAAATTTTAAATTTTATTTTGTGATATTTTATTTGATTTTATATCTTCAGAACCCTACACAATTATTAAGAAATTTTAATTAAAAAAACGGTTTTATTTTCACTTCGAATATATTATTGCATTATACAAAATATTAATTCAAATTCAAAAAAAATTATCATTGGTTAATTTATATGAAACAGAGTACAGTATTGAAATAATTTGGCGTTGTACTTCATATTCCCAAATATAAAATTTAAAATAGTTATGTTATATAGTTAATAGGTATTCCATAATAATTTTGGATGAGGTTTCAAAAACTGTTTTTATTGCTTTTATGGCTTATACATATTAATTGCTAATAGTTTTATTAGTTTAATATTCTTATCATTAGTCATTATATATTATTTAATTATTTATGTACTTTATTTTAAAATACTAATCTAAATTTTTTTTTGTTATGAACCGTTTTTTTTTTCATCTTATCATGTAATGCATATTATTTAAAAAAAAAAAAGAAGAAAGATTAAAAATATCACTTTTTCATATTGACTAGAAAATCTTATAGAAAACAAAACTCAATTCATAACTTTATATTATTGGCACACGAGATAATACTAAACTTAAATATTAATTGTACGTATCTTTTCATTGTTTTGAATTCAATACCTGAATCGATTAGCTCGATCAGCTTTAAGTAGTGCAATTACATTCATTCTGATATAAAATTAAACATAACTAAATTGATTCGCAATAATAATAATTAAAATAAGTATGAATTCCTTAAATTTGATAATTCGAACACACATGCAAATAATCATTTATCATCTAAATTATTTTAAGAATCAGATGGCGGATCGTGATGTGGTGCTTGTAATAATTGCTGTAATTTGGCAGCAGCTGGAAATGATCCAAGATCCAATGGGGCTGCACCTGTTGTACTTTGTATATAAGCTAATAGTCTACGTAGCTCTTCCAAGGCATTTTGCTGCATAAGAATATAATTTTTGGCTAACAGCAATGTAGCGATTTTCGATAATTTTCGAACGGACGGTGAATGAGCATATGGAATAACGCTACGTAATTCATCCAGGGCATCATTTAAATCATGCATGCGTCGCCGTTCTCTAGCATTTATATTCAATCGAACTGTTTTTCCTTGACGATTTTTTGTTTTTCCATTTGCACCAGGTATTGGTTGTTGATGTGAGACCAAATTATTGTTAGGTGATCTGAATTATAAGACTTGGAGATTATTATTTTATGCTTCATATTATGAGAAAATTAAAAAAGAAAAAATGTTACCTGTCACTACTACCGCCTGGCCGATTCTCATCTGTATGCGTATGAGCGGAACTACTCGAGAGGCTTCCTTGAGCATAGAATCCACCAATACCAACCGTACCGAGTGGAGTACGACGACCAGGAACACTTTGGGATGGACTAGTAGCTGGACCTGGATGTATTGACTGTGGCGGTGCTGCTGGCGCACCCATATGAAAATTAAAAGCTTGATGAGGATTCATTTTGTTTCAGTTCGAATCTGTAAATTATAGTAGAAAATTGTTTCGTTACGTAATTTATTAATCAAACTTGTTGGATAGCAAAAAAAAAAAATTAAAAAAAAAACAATTGAAAAATTATATATGGGTCGAAACCTATTTAGCAAAGATATTCAACCATATCAAAAACTTTATATAGAAAATTCGTTATGTTACATAAATTTAATATTTTGTAAAAGTTGATATTTACGTTTTTCGCAAGATGGCACACTAGGTCGTGAAAAAAATGGCAAAAGAAAATGTTATTGGTTATCGGTAATATAAGTACCTAACTTTGTTGCAAATTGTAATTGAATTTTCATTAGATTCACTAATATTTCTCTTGTGTTGATTTTAAACCTCTTTATTCACTTAATTGGGAAAAGATAGAATCTGTAACATTCACACTTAAATATTACGTACTCTGTACACAATTTAATAAATTAATTGGACCAAAAACAGTACACCACATTCTTTTCACACTACACTAACAATAATAATCGCACCAACAACACCGCATTTACATTATTTCCGAACATACCAAAATATATAATGTTTTGTGGTTAAATGGTATAGTAGCACAAGCTATATAAAATATATACGAATCAAGTGCTATACTGTCAAAGTGAATATTACTTATATTCGTGGTGGATGGGAGTACGTATAATTTTTTTTTTCATCTTATTTTTCTACCACCCCACACCGCGCGCATATAATATTATATTAAATACAGCAACTATTTCCATTATGTATGGACTACATATAACTGATATATAATATTATGTCTGTCTATTTCTATATACAAATGAACACCCGTTTACACTCCCACCGATCATTTTAGCATCTATCCAGCTCTTAACTCAAACAACAACACTGAATTCTATATATAAAACATTGGGCACATTGTGCACAGATGTGCAATTTGGTATATATATATAGTATTGGGATTGTCAATTTAACCCTCATTCAATATTATATATCCATCTCACTCTCGGATTTGGTCTTGTCCCGCATATATTTACAATTTATATATTTTATCATTTATAGCTTTGTTCAAATTTTGAATAACTCACCCCATGCATTTTGATTTTTTTTTTGTTCCTATTATAATGCTTAGGCAGGACTGATTTTCTGGACTAGGGGAAATTGTAATATTTCCTATCCATAGCCTACATAATAGTAATGAACGTGAACAAAAATTCCGGATTCTGTACGGTACACTTATTATAATACCTATTTGGTTGTAATATTTGAATTATATTAGATATTTCGAAACAAAGAAAATATATTTATCATGTAGAATGATGATGCTCATGAGATGATGATGCCATGTATCATGATAACATAATAAAGATGATGATGATTATAGTTCGAGGGTGGTGATCGGGTGGTTATAATATACTGTAAAAAATATAACTTGAATTTTTCCCATACACATTTCGTTCAATCAATAGATATGTATGTATATAATTCAAATTATAGCCTACTAAACGACGATATAAGTAAATATATTATACCTTAATAAGTAAGTGCTATTTGGAAGTAAGTGGTCGTTAAATTTGTAGATAGCTACTTGAATTCTAATTACTTATTATTAATTATTGCTTATTAATCAAATAAAATTGTTTTTTTTTTAATTTAATTAAATGAATGAATATCGGAATGGCATATAAAACTCTGCTCTTTCTTGCTCATACACGAATTCAATGATTTCTAAATGATTGCATTTCAATTATTTTATTTGCATGCTCCAGTGAACTTTCCTATATTGTCTGTTCTATAAAAGCTGTGTGCTTTGTTTTGGAAACAAATTATTTATAGATCAATGAAAATATATACTATGATAATAAAATGTGCGTAGTAGATGTTCAGTTTTTTTAGCTACAAATCATACAAATGTGCATGATTGCATGGAACCTCATAAAACAAATAAGTAGTTATTCAGTACTGGACTCTCATAAATTCTAAATTTTTCTGAAATAGCGCATTTTTTTAAATACATTTTATTTTTAATGTTTTAATTTTCTGTTCAGGATTAATATCATACATGTATTTCTGTTTTATTTCATTAGCGATGAATCCGTGATTTTACATGTAGATCCATCCATTTGTATCACAAATTACTTGTGAATAACAAATGAAAATGTTTTCTATTTTCGGTATTTTAATTTAAAAATATTTCTATTAACTATTAAGTACCGGTAAATCAGTCAATGTACGATTTAGTAAAACTTCGTTCTATGTTGTATTCATAAATAACTTAAATGTTCGAAATGTTTTCCAGAATTATCAGGTGTGCGATAAATTCTCATACAAGGTATTTACAGATTTTAACTAAAAGTAATAAAGTAAGTTGGCCAAAAGTTTCTAATCTTTGGAACGCAAAACATTTTCAATAATAATATAAAATATAGAAAACTTTTCTAAATAAGTTTCTCAATTGAAAGGAACTTTACCGTTTTCAATCGTTCATATATATATTTGTTGTCGTAGGTAACCAGTAAATTTATATATTTTATTCTATGTATAAGTTCTATCATTCTATTCGAACTAATAATTTAAAATGGAATAGGTAATAAGACGAAAATATATAGATTTGCTAAAAGGAACAATAAACTAAATTGGGATTTTGAAATTGAACATACTTAAGCTTTGTATATTTTTATATTTATTAGTGTGAGTTGTGACTAGATAAAATACTTCAAACACCCAGCTCTTAAAAATTCGAATATCGAGTTATCTTATCTCCATAGAAAGATTGGCCACCCTAATGTAAATATATTATTATATGTAGGTATATATAGAGCAATCAATATTTTAATTATAATGATGATGAAAATAAGATTTGATAACACCATTATAGTTCTATTTTTGTAAATAGATATGTTAGCTTCTTAAATCTAGATATGTATCAAGTCATATATTTATCTGCTGTTGTTTTTATGAAATAGATTTTAATTTTCTATGCAGAACATTTACTTAATATCGAATTATTTAATTGTGTGTTGAGAACCTGAAAGTTTGCTTACTCTTTTTAAGCTGGGTTAAACCCAGCTAAAGACTAAGGATTTTAGTAAATTTTAATTGATAAATTAATGTAAACAGTAACTGTATTTGAATTTTTTGCTCTGCTACTCGAAAGGAATATAGGTAGGTACATGTACATTGTACATATTGATCATGTCCATTATCACTTATTTTCCATATTTATATTGTTTTTTCAATCACATTAAACATGCAAATGCAATACATTTATTCAAAATGGTGTTTGATATTAAAATTTCTATCTAAAATGCTTTTTTTATTATTATTTGAATACCTAGAGTTTGTGCTTTAGAATAATTTTTTGCAATTTATTTAATGCATATTAAAGGTAGAGATTTATAAAATAATGCAACCATCCACTTTACATTTTTGTTTTTATATGCAAAACTCTAATTCAAACGCTTGTATTATGTGTAGATAGATTGTTGTATATAGTTATATTTATATTCATCCATACCTACATTGAAATAACATAAAATCTACATAATAGCTAAAGTACAATGTAAATGCATTGAAAGGGTGCTTAACAATTGCCAAGGCTTTTATCATTAAAATGAGGGCACTAATACAAACATAGAGAATTATATTAAAATGAGAATAAATATATATATATATATTTTTTGGTTTAAATAGATTTATTACTGCATAAAAAAAATTATTATAAATCCAGCAACAATCATTTAAAGAATTTTAATGTGAAGATGATTTAAGCTTAAGAGAGATTTTAACCTATATTTATTAATTATTTATGGCACTATAAGCCTTATATTAAAAAAAAAAAAAAAACTATCCTATAGAATGAGATACCGGTCAAATTGATTGACTAAAGATTGTAATTGTAAGTTTAATTAAAGATAAAAGTATTACTTCATTTTTTATAAAAAAAATTATTGAAAAAAGTCAAGTAGTACATTTTATATTTTTTTTGTGATCACTTTCTTTCTACATCTCACGACGAAAAATGAAGTCGTGTACCAATCCAGTGGCAGCATGTTTTTTTAAATATATATATTAAGTTGACATTTTATTTAAATTTTTTTTTTCAAATTCAATGTAATCTTCTCAGCTGGAAAAGGTATAATATAAATTTCAAGTTGATTGCAGTCCGGGAAGTGGTGCTCGTCGTGCTGCAAATCGATTTTTTTGAAAATTTGATAACGAACATGTATTGATACTGAACTTTTTTTTAAATATATTATTAATAATTATCGAATTTCAATTAAATTAAAACGGAAAGAAATTGTGAAAAAAAGTTTGGGCGCGGTGGGTGTATCCGTTCAAAAGTTATGATTTTCAAAATTTGGCCTAAAATTTCAGTTATTCTATAAAAACCGAACCCTCATAAAAAAAAAATTGGAGCCATTTATACTAAAAACCGAATTCAAGGAACCTAATTTTTATTTTGTCGCGTTTTTTTCAAATTTACCACCTCCCCCCAACCTCCAAAAGAAAAGCGTGTGTGTATGTATCTATATAGTATTTTTGATAATATAAAGCGCAATATTTTATTAATGTAATTCTTTTTATTTATTCAATTTTCAAATAAAAGAAATGCCTGCGGCTGTACTTAACAGTCGAACAGGTCAAATTGAAAAAGAATTTCATGAATATGTAAAACCAATAAATCCATTAACTCAATATCTAATTCTATATAGGAGTGTTTTCAGTCCTTTTGAAAACAAGAATTTCATTTTATACACGGGATTCCGCGATATATTTTGGCCCAGTCATACCATATGAATATCATACCTTCATACAGTTTGAAAAAATAAAAATAATGCAAATACATCTCTTAAGACTAATTTATTAAGAAAGGTGAACTAATTTAAGATTATCTGGTACACATACAATATGTCTTAACTACCCAGTTTTTGGTCAGTTAGTCAAATACTAATTGGTAATAAATTGATTAAATAATAAAAATATAGCCCACAAATGGTTTATTTTATAGTAAATGAAGTAAAATAGTAAATAAACAATTTGTGGTTAATATTTTAATTATATTGTCTATTTATTGCCTAATAAGTATTTATTCACCTGACCAAAAATTGGGTAGTGAAAACATAGTGTTAGTATATAGTTGTTAGTATAAGATTTTTTGATAAGTCATAAGATATACAAAACGTCTATTGAGTAACAACTACCTTAGATATGGTGCTGAAAGAAAAATTATAATTTATAAAATATAATGTTTAATTAAACTTTCCTTCTATACAATATTTTTCCATTAAATTTCCATATAAATTTGCAGAGATACCAGAGCTTTGGTGTTAAATAGAAAGCAAATAAGTAATAAAAAAGAATATAAATGCGCATAATAATATATTTTTCAACCAATTTATTTTTATGGTTTATTTTGTCAATTCGCAATGAAAAAAAAATATATCCATTGTCCAGGGAATAATAAGCCAGTATACAAAGGAAACATATAAACATAAAACCCGGGCCCACATTGTGTTGATATAGAGAAATAAAAACCCTCAAAAACTGCAGGTTTATTGCCATAATAGAAAATATATTCCATAAATATTTATAATATTAGCATATTCGAACGGTTTATTATATAACCTTTGGTAATGCATTTGCATTTTCAAATATATTTTTTTAAAATAATATATCCAAAATACATTTAAAAATAAAACAATTAATTTATAGCTATTTACTTTAAAAAATATCAATTAATATTAAAAACGTTATTTATTTAAATTGTATTTGCTTTGATTCGAATAAAAATAAAGTAAATGAAAATGGTTATTTATTTTCTTCGTTTTTTTTTGTTTTTATTAAATACTGAAATATATCTATACATATTTTGATAATAAATAAATAGTCCTTTAAATAATATATACATAAATGTGAATTAAATATTGACAGTGTATTTAATCCATTTCATGTTGGCATGGTAACTGCATCTGCTGCCGTTACTCCGCAACAACCCTTGTCCTGTATTTCAATGTCGTATATTGCAGTGGATGTGGAAACATATCTACCCTGATACCTATTCTCTTTCTCTTGCTCTACTCGAAAAAATAGTACACGTTGCCATCATATATATTTAACTGTGTATTACTTTAATAATACGTAACACAAATGAACGAGATTTTCGTACAATAAATTTATACTAGGAGTATGCGAATAGAGAGTAACAACATATATTATATATAGCTATAGCATTTATTATTATATGGGTTTAGGTTCCTTTAGCTGTAGTCAATTGCTGAATGTGAGTTGCCTGCTTACGTGGCAACGTTTTATAATAATACACTTACCTAATACACTATTACCACCTTTATATACATAATATATGATACAATATCATCAGATTTTCTCTTTTATTCGAAACGAACATAAATTATAATGGGTGAAGTGGTGGTTTTTGATGGTATCATCATATGAATAAATTGCACGAAATTAATATTTTAATGAAATAATTTATATTTAAAAATATTGACAATATTTTATTTCTATTTGAAATAAAGTAAGTAATTATTTTAAGGATTTAAAAAAACGATTTTTAATATATGTATACTCTATTCTTTGACACACGCATGCAACATTAAACGTCGTTAAAAATATTATATATTTCGGTAAACTAATTTTACTTTCTAATTCTTCAGCAAGCTATATATTCTACCCTGGATTTTTCTATATCTGTGTTAAACAGACTTTTTATTAATGCAGACTCAGGATTAGCTAATACCATAATCAATACGTCCTTATAGTATAATAAGACATTTCACACCATAACGAGGTACACATATCGCCATGTCAGTTCGAAACTAAGACGTCTTTAAACTTCTCGATAACTGTTTTTTGGGTCAGAAATTTGAATCTATAGTCGGATTGACATGAAAATCTTCCTACAGATTCGTATAATCGTTTTTAAGATGATACCAGTAGCAATGACCTCAAACTTATAGCAACTATTTGAAAACCCTAAGACCATTTTAAGATGTCTTTGTGTCAAATGAAAGGTCTCGAAAATGAACTGATGGAGTTTATATACGAAAAAAAAAAGAAAGTAGAAATTGCAAAGAACTCGAAAGGCAAAAACAGTTCTAATGTATACTTACCAAATAAACTCCATCAATTCAATCCCTATAGAAATTTTTATATTCATTTCGCGCGAACAGAAACCCTAGTATTAAAAGGTATGCCAATTTTTTTTTCTAAAGTATAGGAAAAATGAAATTAGAAAATAAAAATTATATAAAAAAAAGTGTCTTCTCGAGGTAAGAAAGAAAATTTTATTTAATTATTTATGTTATGAAACAAATTATTCATGAATCTTAAGAGAAAATAGTTTAATTTTAATATTATTAAAATGCGAATAAAATGTTCTAAACATTTGTGTTAACTACCTTTTTTTCTATCGATTGCACCAATATAATAAAATGGATTAGTCTTTAATTCTTTACATGTATTTATGCATGGTGCATTCAGCATCTAAATGCATACATGTTCGTTATAAAAATGCATTAGAAAGATCTGTAACACATTTCGCTGGTGAAAATTTTATTTTATTTTTAGATTGCATTAAGTTTTTCTTAACCAATGAACAACAATAAATTATCACGAAATGTAAAACACATTTTGTTAAAAGCTTTGTATTTCTTCGTATTTTATTATTACGTTTCTTGGTGAATAGAAATAATAGCAAAATTTCATGTATTATTCTGAAAATAAGGATCTAATATATTGGGCGGAAATGAATGAAAATATGAATTTATATATTTAATGTTACTTACATTTTTCTTCTGTGCTATGCAATTTCCTGTAACGGAATGAGAGTGGGTTGAAAATATGAAAATGAGAATAAGTAGGTACTAAGTAAAGTACCTACTTTAATGCGGATTATTAAAAAAATAAATAAACAAAAACAAAATATGAATACATTTTTAATAAAACAATTTAAAAATATTTTTTTTTTATAACTTTAAGACAACTTATTTTAAGCTACTTAAGTATTTAATTTTTGAAAATGATTTTAAATTCTAAAACTTGACGTGGAGTAAGTTAGGATCATATTTAGTTATTGCGCTTTTATTTGCTTTATCCAACATTGCCATTAATTAAAGTCACAATCTCACTGAAAATTACCTAGTGGATGCATAAATCATCTAAACCAGAAATTAAAGAAAAGATACATTTAAACCAATTTTAATAAATTTACGTTCAAACATCCCTTTCTGTCGACATCTTTTCCCTATGCTTGGTAGAAAATTTACATCAGATATTGCGTAAAAGGCTGTAATGTCATTATTATGTGTCCATCCAACCATCAACCATCATTCTAATCATTAAAATTACCATCGCTTGCTATCAAAATGAAAAAAAAAAAAAAAATGAAAAAAAGTTATGTAAAGATATAAAAAAGAAAACTCCATTTCCCATTTAATTATCAAAAACAAAATTATAAAACTTTATATTTTATATGCTAACAAGCTTAATTTGCATTGCGATGGTTTTATGAAACGAAGCAAGCGAAATAGCAAAAAATAAAAAAAAAGAAAAATAAAAGAAAAAAGGAATGTAAAAAAGCGCACCCCTTTGCAAATATCATTATAATATACATCCGTATAGAAATTTTGTGATAGAGTGTACCACACACAATTTTTTTTTTATGTATTTGTTCTCTTGTATTCCATGCAAGAGCACCCACTACTAACACCCATTCCCTGGATGTGACGTCAGCTGCTAAAAACCCAGAGCGTTACCAAGACAACGGCCCAGGGTTACTTCAGCAGAAACAACAACAGCAACTTTTGTATGCTCTGTACTGTTATGCTGATGCTGAAGCCGATACTTTGCCGTGCATCTCTTTTTAACTTTAGTCTATGATATTTGTATATGATAATGGAAAAAGAAAAATTCTGGTGGATGGATGGATTTATTCGCTGTGTATCTGGAGCTGTACCATTATATTAAATTCTAGAAAATATAAGTATAGACAAATGCAATATAATCAAATATATTATAATTAATTTAATATAGTTTGTTTTAATATTTAGTTTTGTATGCTTTCGCTTGCACAAATAACCAATTATATATTCTCTTTACATTCTACTTGCCTAGGATGTTTCTCGTATAATATAAAAGATCTGCATAAAGAAACCCAGACAAACATCAAATTTGATATCTAAACATAAAGGATATTTTGAAGGAAGTCTATTTTTAAATTATTTGCATTCTTTTTTATAATTTGTAGAGAAACGTTTAGTGTATAAATGAAGCTAATAGAATTTTTTTTTTAAGTAGAAATTGCATACGTTATAGTATAATGCATGATTAAAAATTATTTAAATCCATTTTTTTGTAGATGGGACTTTTTATGCAAAAACTCGACATTCAAGTAAGTGATATTAATGAACATTATCTTAAACTGAAAAAAAAAGAAAGAAAAAGACTCTGAACTGGAATTAATACAGTAACGAATTAATCTGATGATGACTACATGGTAGTTGAAAACATATATGTTATATATAATAAATAAACAATAAGTTGAAAATTACATTTTTTTTTTAATCCGGCCGTGCACACTGCACAGTATATTATAGATCTTAATCAATCCTTTTTTTAAATGTCTGTTTACGCTTATATACCACATATAATGGCGAAACCATAGCACTATACCTTTAAACTTTGTTGTAGAAAAAAATAAAATTATATTCTCAAGATATCAAAGACTGTTTGTTTAATCCAATATATCTGAAAAGAACTGTTTATTGGATAAAAATAAAATAAGTCAATAAATACATTTAAAATACATTATTACATCTTCTCTGCATTTTGCATCATCAAGCCATGATTTAAATCATTAAACACTTATCTGCTGTAATTTTATTATTTGTTTAACTTTCGTAATTACTTGAAGAGAAAAAACAATTGTGTAAGTAAACTCTGGCAGATTTGAATACACAAGAAAATTGTATAAAGCCTTTTCGGTAACTGTGTATTTTATTACATAATGGTGACGTTTAACATCATTTTTCAAATTTTAATGAGACACTAAACAAACAGCATACCATCTTTTAACTTTCAAACTTTTCCTACTTAAATTTAAAACAGAGAGCAGATATCTTCCTATATGCGGGCACATACACTTGCTTATATGTTTTATATTTATATTGTATTTTCGAGTTTAAATTTTTGCAACATTTATGCAACCATAAGGAATATACAAATAACCTTTTTTTTATTTTATTTTTTCTTATTTTTGGCAAATTTAACAAACAAGCAAACAAACGGAAACATGTTCTTTTAAGCTCTGTCATGTTTCTGGTAACATTTTGAAATATTTTTTTTTTTTTTTTTTAAAAAAAAGAAGAAAACATTGAAGTAAGCAAATATATTATTCCTTTCTTTTAAAAGATGTGCTCGAACATGTACTGAAAATATTACTATTATTATTAAATGCGATGGTACACTATATTAGCACATCACATATACAGAATATAAACTGATGGTAGCTGGTATATTTATTATGGTGACAATGACAATATTTTTTGAATCATAATATTTTTTGAAAATTCGAATCGAACTGCTTGTTGACTTGTTGTT
>JAABKK020012563.1:0-22079 GCA_011634745.2 Catotricha subobsoleta
ATACTCTTTAACTTTTTTATATAACAATATGTTCCACAGTAATTTGTATGAAATGGAACTTATGCTTGTTGTTCTGTCGCTAATAATATTTTTTGTTTAAATTGTGTCGATTTAATTTAATGAAATGAGCAATGAAATTATTGATATAAAACATGAATATTTTTTGTTTGACTTAAAAGAAGCCAACAGAACATTTCCGAAGACGGCGCTGTTACTAGAGTTCCCAAAAAAAAATAAAAATTAAGAACAGTACACGGCTATTCAGGCATATTTGCTTTTAATTTTACTTTTACTTAAAATTTTAGAACTAAACTTTTAAGCGATAATTGACATAAAATTATTAAACGCACTCATTATAAACGTTAAATGTTCTGCGGAAAGCAAGAAAATGTATGGTAAATAGGGATGCCGCCGAACATTTTTGTTCCGGTGTTCGGCTAGGAACGATTTGGACAAAACCGGAACAGCATTTTTTCCCCGATTTTTTTTGTAATAATTGATAAATATTATATTAATATGTAATAATATTTTCTATTTTGTAATAAATATTTTAATAATAAATTCAACATGAAAAAAAATTAACCAATATTAAAAGTGGTTCAGGAATCAGGATGTAGTGTGGCGAAGTAGAAATAAATAGAAAATAAGAAAAGTGAACTTGAGGTTTTTATTTGAAATAGTGGAAACATTATAATTAATTATTTAGTGAACTTGAGTTGGTTGATTATAAAAAGGAGATTATTATTAGAAATAAATAGAAAGTAAAAAAAGTGAACTTGAGGTTTTTATTTAAAAGAGTGGAAACATTATAATTAATTATTTAGTGAACTTGAGTTGTTCGAAGATAAGGAGGGAATTAGGATATAAAACAATAAAAAACATTTTTAATTAATAATTAAAATAAAAAGTTTTTCTCTTTATATATTAAATATTAGTTTTTCTTTTCAGGTTTTAATCATATTAAAATTATTATTTTCTGTACCGCAGAGTTACATATGAATATTTAAAGTTAACAATTTTATTTTTGTTTCTATAAAACTATTTTAAGACTACATTTAAAACAGTACGAAAACAGTTTTAAGATATTCTCTCAAGACAGCTATTTAAAATTATTGTCTTATTAAAATAAAAGAATTTATTTTGGTTTCTATAAAAATATTTGAAAAGAGCATTTGAAACAGGATTCAAACAGTTTTAAGACAGTTGTCTCAAAAATTGCAATTTAAGTTTAATTTTAAATTGTTTTTACGTAATTTAAAGTCACCAAATCTAATTTTTGTTTCCATAAAAATTTGTGAGATATTTTAAAACAGCATTTAAAACAGATTTAAAATAGTTGTCTCAAAATTGCACAATAACATATTTTTTTTTTAAATTCCGTTGATTTATCAATTTCATTATAAAGAATGTTTATAAATTTCGTGAAATCGTAATATAGTTGTGCTCTTATAGGAGTCCGATACCGATATATCTTAACTTTATAGGTTGTACAGAAATCTCTGGTAACTCTTACACCTTGCCCACAAACGTATACTGTTCTATCTTTATAGACCGCATATCAAAATTTTACTAATTGTACGATATTTTTTTGTGATGAACCATTAATTTTTTTTGGGATTTTGAATACAAAATCTGAAAATTGTATTTCTTCAATCAACCGATTTGCAATTTGCTGTAATTAATGTATTATTTTTTTATGGCACATGCTTTCGAGGGCTTCGCTACTCTCTGATACAGTACGCACTTTGATTTGAATAATATTCGAATATCCTGATAATTCTGAATATTTGTGAATATTTTTAATAATTTTCATGTATTCAAAAAAACTTTTTTTTTTTAAATTTTCTTGAATATTTGTGAATACTTTTGAAAAAATAATCAATAAATTTATTAATTTTTTTTTAGAATATTGCGAATATTTCTTAATATTATGAATGTTTGAATACACAGAACGCATTAAATTTGATAGTTGCGTTCTTCTAATTTTTTTGAAAATATATCAGTTTCGAAAAAAATAATTTTAATTATTCTATTTTTGATATGTTAAATATGCATTATCTATTTTTATTCTTATACTCATTAAATGAAAATAACGTTCATAATTAAATGTGTCGAAAAAAAATTGGCTTGAAAATAAAAACTACCATGCAATATCAAAAGTCAAAACTTATTTCTAAAAAAAAACAAAAATTTATTTCTAAAAAAAAACAAAATTTTAAAACTATTTTAAAACAATTTCGTATAAAATTTAATTAAATTAACAAAATTAATTAAATATTACGTTAATTTAACGTATAAATGATCAACTTAGGATCAATAAAGTATTATATTCAAATAAGTTAAAAAAAAAAACAATTTGTGTATGGATTTGAACCCATACATTGTACAAAACTAGACAGATCAGCTCACAGCGAAGCGGCAAATATTATGTAAGCTAAGTTGCATCGAGTCAATCGACTACTTGAATGGGGGTGACCGCTGAGAGTCACAAAAAAATAAAAGATTTCTTTTTTTATTTTTATTGTTTTTACGCCCAATTTAAAGACAATTTAAAACTGTAGGACTGTTTTACGGCCATATATTTCAGAGTGCCAAGTTATTTTTTCATATGTTTTTTTTTTAGATTTTTTGGTCTTTTTCGATTATTTTTTTTGAAATGCTGTTCCGGTTCCGGTCGTTCGTCCGGAACAGACCCAAAAAGATCCGGTGTTCCGGCCGAAAAAAAAATCATTGTTCGGCGGCATCTCTAGTGGTAAATAATGAAATTCTAAATAAAGATTGTTTAAATAAACATCTAATATTGGTAAATATTGCACTGCTCCCTACGATAAATTGAATTAATAATTCTTAAAACATTTATTAAAGGTGCATAGCTTTATTCAATGTTCAACCTCTTTGTTTTTATCACTTCTCAATCCTTCATTAAAATCATCAATATGTTTGATCCGAGATTATTGAAACCTCCTCTAAGAGAATGATTACTTTACTAGTTTAAAAATTTTTGGATCAGATTTATATTTTCTATATTTTATAGGTTTTTTCTCAACAAAATTGCTGTTATACAATTTTTTTTTTTTTTTTCAACTAATTAAAGTAAATGTTTATGAAAGAAATTAAGAAAATGATATTCCTTCTCCAATCTACAACGCTCCAAAACTTAAATATTTCGATATTTTCTCCTATAAATTAGAAGCCTACCATAATTCAATCAAGAATTTATACATCCATCAATGGAGATAGAGTTGTTAAATTATCTCTGAGATTAGATTTTTTTAAATCACATTTCTAGTGTAATTTTCCGAGTTTTTCTAATCTCAGAGGTAAAAAAGAATTAATATGACCGCTTGATGTCGGGACCTGCAAAGCCACTTCAATTTAATTAAATTAGCTTTATACAAAGAGTGAGAAATATATGGAGTAGGGCATTTGTATAAAAACATCACTGTACCTCTATAGTATTCAAACTTGGGTATACCAGTTCCAGTCTTAATGTGCAAAACACAAGAAATACAGAACTAAAACAAAAAAAAAACGAAGAAATTTGCCTTTTTCTATTCTACAATAGTATTTAAGTATTGACACCAAATAGACTTCGAAGCGTTCCTGCTTTATTTTTCTTTTTACCGAAATGTTCACAAAATATATTTGATATAAATTAAATTTAACCACAAATTTTACGTTAAAAGCACCTTCTGAGTTTCTGCTTATACTTTTACTTTTAATAGTTAACATTAAAATGTGTCACGTGAATACCAAAATGTGCTAAAAGGTAAAATGACAGCAGTTAAAAGTAAAATATTACAGTTAAAAGTAAAAGAATGTCACGTGAATAGCCGAATAAATCAACCAAATAATATAATACATGCGCATCGTCCGTCTCGTTCTAATACATGTGTTTGTATTATTAAATTCAATATTCAAAAATTTCAATATTTTTCAATATCAATATTTAAATATTAGAGCTCATTATTTTCAAACATTATTAGTACAATAACTTTACTGAAAAAAAGGGGGAAAATCTTGACAAATTGCAACAGAATTGATTTTAGGCTCTAAATTTTTGTAATTTTGAGCTGATTAACATATCCAAAATCGCACAGAATCAGGCAACCGGAACCATCCGAAAATGACCGAAATATGTACGAAATCGCGTTTTTTTTTTCGATTTTGTTTCAAACTCCCAAAGAACACAATATATCAAAAAATATATTGTGAACATTTTGAAGATTAATAAATTATCTTTCAAACGGTTTAAAGAATGTCAAAATCGGAATACGGAATAAGGGTGGTCGAAAATATTTTTTTTTCTATTTTTTAATGTCCTGTAGTAAAAAAGATTGTGAAATAAAAAAATAAGGATTTTAGTATTAATTTGGGGGTTGTGGATTCACTTCCCTCCCACTTGCCCCACCCACTTTTGTACCTTTTTTTTTAAACCAAATTTGGAGGGCGAAGGAGATGGTATAGAAAAATAACTTCTACAAAATTGTAAAGAATTGTATCTTGCAAACTATTAAAGTTGGGAATAATTTTTATTTAAGGGTTAATTTTTTTAGAGATTATTTTTACTAAGTTATTTTCATTTAAGGGTTAACACCTCTAAAAAAATCATTTTCTCAAAAAAAAAAAAAAAATCTTAAATGTCAATTACTTAGTAAATAGTATTCATCACTGATCACCGGACGTAATAGTAGCGCGCATGTTCTGGTTTATTTCTATTCACAACCGTTTTGTCGAAGGAAACACGAGTTACACCCCCTCAAGTATAGTATCGTCATTGGTCACAGATGCCGCAAATGGTTGTTGTTTTTAGAAATTCTTCCTGCTTCCTGATCTATCCTTGACCGCAAGTTGGCCATATCCTGACCGATTGAAAATAGCAATTCTAGGGAGTCCAGCCAATAAACCAGGATAAAAGTACAAATTCGTAACTTTCAGCAAAAATATATGGACTACTGTGACTTTTCCAATGAAAGTTCATGAAATCGATGTTAGAAAGCAAAAATCACTTTTTTCATTTTTGTGGAGCAATAACCCAGACCCAAGAATAGAAAAATCTTAAACAATTGTAATTTACAATAAGCTCTATTTTTCAGCGTTGCAAATTTCATCCATGGGTTATCGAAATATCGGTAAACTTGGGTACATTCAAATTTTAAATTAAAAAAAAATATTCAGTTAACATAATGTACTTATTTGTTTATGATTTTTTCCTCAAAAAAACCCCTGAACCCCATTTTTTTTGGTGCACCGGTTTGAACCGATTAACCGAACCGAACCGAACCTATACGTTTTAAAATATCCTGAATCGAACCGAACACGGGTTGGGTTCGTATTCCCTGAGTTAAAGGCTGTGAGAATTTGCTTATTTCTTGAACGATATATTTTTGTATTTCAGTATAGATATTTAGTATTTTTAGTAGAATTTTTTAGAAGAGAAGGTTTTTATATTTTTTTGGATACTATTTAATGCGTACATAGTGAAAATTTTGGATAGGTGGAGCCGCCGCGTTTATCGGTTTTTGTACCGAATTTTTCGGCTCAAATTTGCAGAATTTCACTTTATTTGACATATCTCAGGAACGAAAGATCATATCGAGAAATGAATTGCTTAAGAAATAATTAGAATAATGCAACTTATATAGATCCTGTGCATAAGCAGGGCCGTGCCAACCATAGAGACAAGAGAGGCGACCGCCTTAGGCGCAAAAATTGAAAGACGCAAAATTATATATGAAATGATTTTTTTTTTATTATTAATTATACATTTAACAATAAATAATTACTGTAGCGAATGAAAGGTTTTTGTTTTATTATTACCCTGCCTTGAAAATTATATTTTGAGACAAAGTAAAGTCCAGCTGAAATATATCGAGAGTTGCTTTCAATATATATCTAATAATATGTCAAGATTTTTTTTATTTTGGTGCAAAGATATTGGCCAGCTGGAGCGCAAATATGAGCTTTTGCTTCACTAAAATTTTAACCACAGAACGGCTGTGTGCATAAGCAAGGTCTTCTGCTAGCGAAATGGGGCACCACAACTGGACAAACTTCATTAATTCTGTTGCAATTTGTCTAGATTTTACCCTTTTTTTCAGTAAATTTATTGTACTAGTAGCAACTATTAGCAACAACAGTCGATTTTTTGACGAATGGTTGTTCCAATGGAATTTGTGCAGTAGCAACCATACAATAACCATGTCATGGCCGTAGTGAATGGAAATCGACTATATTATGATTCTCATACCCTATTCGCGATCTGCATGCTCACTAGGCGGCAGCAGTTTCTATGCAGAAAAAGGTGATCAGAACTGTCAAACGCATAAAAAAGGTGTCGTATGGCTTATTCTGATTGGTTGATTGTGTAATTCAAAAGTTAACCATTCGTAGCGACTCCTTTGTTGCAGATCGCGAATAATAATCATTAATCATCACGCGAAGAATGGACCGGAATTTAACGATCCGTACCTAGTATTTATATACGGAAAGATGTATAATTATAGACATAGTCGAGCACGCAGGACAACCGAAAACACATTTGGAGTTTTGGCATCATATTAACACCGTAGGGTCGTTTCGAAAAAAATCATTACGTCATATCCTGTCAAAACGGATCGTTACCTTTACACTAGCACTCGCTTAAATGTAATACCAGATATACAAAAAAAACTGTATGTGTGAAGAGTTTATTCATTCTCTTAATTATTTGAGACTCCTGATGTAATTAAATACAAAAACTATTTAGAACATCATTGAAATATTTTTTCACTTAATTATATTTTATTTATTTTAAAAAGAAGTAAGTAGTTAATGTCAAAGCATTTGACTAAATTGTCAAACCAGTTGTCGGTAAATCAGTCGCTAATAAGTTAAATTACATTTTTTTTTTAAAGATTAGATTAGCTGAATGCTTAGAAATTGTATGCGTCATGCTCAGTAAATATTCATAATTCTGGCAACACTGAAATTTCATCGTTTCATTTACAAATTTATATAGTTGCAAACTTGTAAGCAAGCAAAACGAAAGAGTGTCGCCATTGCGTTTTGTGTGTTGTGTAAGACAACATCTTCTCTCCTGAAGATATAAAAATTTAAAAATTGTTTTAAAGTGAAACACCAATCATTATTTCTGGATAAAATAAATTTAATAACAAAAAAAATTACAACACAAATATGGTATGAGTTTATAAATTAAATTATTTATAATTATAAGAGAATAAACGAGTGATTAATGGTGAATTGTGTTTTGTAGAAAAGTGTAGAATTTATGATAATTTAAAATAAAAGTTTTGTCAGTCGCTAGTTTCTTCTTCTTTTTTTCTTTTTTTTTTTTTTATTGTACTGAAATCATAGAAAATACCGCATGCCGGCTTTGTCGAATGCAAACTCGCGCGGCCATTACCTATTTTATATTACCAATTCATTATATACATAATTTTTTTTTGTACAATTTAAAATTTATGTGCGAGAAAGTATTTGAACAACTGATTAATTTAAAATAATTCATAAATTGTAATGACGGATTTCATATTTTTGTAGTTAATAATTGAAATGAAATGTTTAAAAGGTAATGAAAAATTGTGCGGCTTGTTAAAGTAGCAGGAGGTAACTCATAGCGCTTAATCATATATAAAAATATAATTTAACACACATAGTAGACTGAATTCGTCATCATCGCATATTAAAAAAAAAAAAAAATTATTTCAATTGATACATATTTTGCTTTCTGTTGGTTTTGATGCAAAATTATTCGTCAAAAGTTGTAATTTTAGACATGATTTTTTTTTTCCATTTCATTTTATTTCACATGTAAATGGAGTTCCTTTTAAGTATCTTCATATTTCAATGTTTTAACTGTCTGAAATGTGATCTATTAACATTGTTCAATGAATTAATCTATAAATAAGTGCGAACCCAAAAAAAAAATAAAAAAAAATAGAAAAATTGATTTTCAAAGGGGGTCTTTATGATGCCAATAACACGAAAATTCGAAATCTTTTTTTCTTTTTTATCCGTGCAATGTTGGAAATTGTGCGGTTTTGGTCGGGTGCTGCCGTTGCGTTTTGCGCAGACGTGTATAACATAATAATATATATATATTTTTTTTTATTATTTTATAAGATTCTCAATCGTTGTCTCGCCTATTAGAACGAGTTATCCACCTCTCTCTTTATTTTCAGTTATAAATGTACGCGCCGCGCAGTTCAATTATATTACTTGTAGACTTGTAGTGGCTTGTATTTTTTAAAAAAAAAAAAAAAAAATTTTTATTTTTATATGGCAAAGTTACTCATACTCCATGGGCGTCCGACAAAATTTGCGTCATATTCAATCACTGCGCTAAATTTCTTTGCTTGTTTCTATTATTCTTGGTCTCTTTTAATAGTTTTGTAATAAAAATGCTAAATGATTTATCACGTATATATTGGAATTGGATGCTTTCGATTAATATCAAATATCTGTTTCTTCATTAATATATTGAAGCAATTCGGTTTTCTATTAAATGCCTTAAGAAATCTAATACACTGAAATATAAATATGATCTTGTTATTATTTTTAGATTATTTCTCAATGTTGTACTTCTGTTAATATGTATGAATATAATATTCTCTCTCTCATCACATTTCTCATATTCAATAGTTTTGTAAGCAAAACGCCCTAACCGGCTATTAAAACAGAAGAGGAAAAACAATTATTTCGACTGAATTATGTTTTAAACAGTTATGTTGACAATATTCAATTTTTACTCTCTATGAATCTGGTTGGAAAAAATGCGTTAGATTATTTTAATTTATTTTATTCATTCATTCATTCATTCATAATACGGTGGTAGTGTGTTTTTTTAATTTCAATTTTCTTTTTCTTTTTTTTTTTTATGTAATGTAACTACTTAATCATTTGATTTTTTCTAAATCGACAAGATATAATATTTTTAATTATGAACTACACAATCTAGATATTTCTTTTATTATTTTATAAAGTGCATTGTTTGAAAATGGTGCTATAAAGGAACTTACATCCGCTTTCATATAAAACGCCCATCGGTTATTTTATTTCTTAATGAGCTATCGTATCTAATTTATAATTGATAAGTCTTCCATAAAATAATTCAAAGTTATCAACGCGTTTAGATTAATTTGCTACATAGGTTTTATTGGAATGGTAGAACTATGGACAATTTATAAAAATAAATATTATTAATAATAGGCGTGTTTTCACGTATGAAACCGAAATATGATTTAACAAGTATTTCGTATATAAAAAAAAAAAATTGCACAAAACTATATCGGAATGGGAGTTTGATCATTTTGAAGGTAATTAGGATCATGTAGCATTCATTACTTTAATTGAACAAACTTAATAATAATATGATTTGGTGTATTTTGTACATGTAAAAATAATCAATGTTTTGATTTAGTTAGCTTGTACACTTATTTAGATCGAATACTAAAAGTAATTCCTTCTAATGCAATAGGTATTAGAAATATGATGAAGACCGTCTTCAGCAATAAAACAATTATTTATACAATAATTAATAACACAATAAGTTTGTGCGCTCACAAAATAATGGTAAATCGAATAATAATAATCTAAGAGCAAATTTTTTTTTTTGTATGTGTTTTATTTCTTTCTCAGAAAAAAAAGAAAATTAAAATGATCAAGCGATTTGTGCCAGTATTATAGGCTATTTATGTACATTGGGTTTCTTTGCGTGAGTGGGTTGTATAGACCGTATGTCTGTCTCTGTATCGGTGTGTGGCTTGCGCAATTTAACACGGTTTGATGAACGCAAACAAATTATAATTTTATTGTTGATATATTGTTAATGTTCAGTTTTTTTTTTTTTTTTTCAAAATATACTAATTTTCTTTGAGTTCCACAGAAAGCAAGTGAATTTTGTTAGAAAATTTCTAATATTTTCTACAGTTTACAAAGTTTACTTTTAAACTGAAATTTTTGCTTTTTTTTTTATTTTGAGATTTAGATTTCTCACAACATTTCTAGACTCCATATGATATATAATTAAAATAAAATTTACTGTGAGTATAAAAACAACAAAGCTTTTCGGTCGATATTTGTTCGATTAAAAAATGATTTGGATTTAGATATGATGTTATTTGCTTTGCACTGAAATGTTTTATTACCCATTAAACCAATCGAATGTAAGGAATCCAAATTCGAGAGTTTTCAATGCATTTTTAGAACCTCTGTGATCGACCATTATTTTATTCTTTTGCTTTCTTTTGAACAAGAGGTCGACACTAGTTATTATAGTCAAGGGGCCACAGTTCTTAGAATTGGCGATTTGACGATTTGGCCTGTATCTTACCCCTCGGTTTTCATCTTCTATATAAAAATTGCTTTTAGCGTCCAGAACAACAGATAAATTCTGTGATTGAATGCTGTTAATTTGACATAGTGAATTAATTAGACAAGACAGAGTTCGATCACTTAATCGACCATTTATTTTCAAAAAAACAAACAAACAAAACAAAATCTAATTCTTTAAACACTCTCTTTGTCTTGTATCTTATTGTTCTTTTATAAATTATATTTTTATTATTTATTATTTTTAAATCAAATTTTCATCAAACGCATATTTTTCGTTTGTAAAGTACATTTAAATTGCGAGAAAATTAGCCTTTGGGTCAAATTCCCGGTTTGAAGTCTGAATAGCGGAAATTGTATTGTTCATAATAAATTTATTAATTTGGTTTGCTCTCTATTCTATTCTTTTGTTTTTTCGAATTTCTAAAATTTGAATTGAAATGGAAGATAGAAGAATTTATAATATTCGAAAAATAATGCATGCTTGCGGATTCCAGTTATAAATGTTTACATTCATAATAAATGGAAATTTGCTGTGAATTGATGAGCAATTCATTTTCGCATAAAACAAAAACAAAAAAAACAAAAAACAAACGACCAACAATCTTAGGTTTGATGAAGGATTTAGATTGAAAAATATATTTTTATTTGTGTCGTAAAAACACCTGTTTCCGTCATATCAATTTCGAAATAATTATGATAAAAAGCAAAACTTCTGTCCAACTTTATAATGAAATGAAAACACGTCATAATTATAAAACAAGTTTACTCACAATAACTGAGAAGGTTATTTTGTGTGATACGCATGAAAAATGATGACGAACAGTTTGCTTTTAATCGTTTTAAACAAAATGATATTTGTATTAATTATTTATAGATTCCATTATTTATAGGAATGAAAACAATAATTATGTAAATATTGTGCAACTGTAAAGACATCGGGTGAAAAATGATTTTGATTTCTTCGAGAAGAGTTGACTTATTTTTGGGATTTTGGTTTCATTGATTTTTGGTGACACAATTTGGGAAATTTGACAAAATTTAAATTTTTCGATTTATTTGTGCTACAGTTTAAACGATTGTTTTGTTGTTTTTTTTTGGTGAATAAAAGTTAGCTCACAGAATTTTCCGAGATGGTATATAACTGGCTTCCATTCCTATATTTCAAAATTTAAATATTATTTTTAGGCATATTAAAATCTATTTCTTATATTATTTATCAGAAAACCTATTTATATATAATCACACACGTCATTTCGAAATTCGAGCAAATTTTCAGTCATAGCGAATGTGTGAAAACGAACCAAAACTTCCTTACAATTGAAATTATGTGAGTAATTAATAATCACTAATAACCGAAATAAATATGATTCGTGACATTTTACAACTTCATTCCGAATATATAAGCAATAGTTTTTTGCATACAAACGAATTCATTCATTTAAATAACCTGAAAGGCTTCTCCACAAAGAACAACATCATACTCATTTTTTCTTATAACAATGAAATTGTATTTTACAATACGCAATTCCAACAATTCCATTTTCAAGTACTTAACTAAATATTAATCATTTGTTACCGTTTCTTTTTTATTCGATCCAATTTTTTTTTTTCTTTTATAATAATATGACGTTATTCTCGTACTTGAAAATCACTTTCAGTTTTTTTTTTATTTCTGTTTTTCTTTAATTATTTGCAAAAAGAAAAGTAAAACTTCCAACACATAATAACTATAACAAATATTATATCGTTGTGTTTGTTTTCATAAATAAATCATTTAATTCATTAATTCAAACAAAAATAAAAGAAGAAAAAAATGAATAAAATGAAAAAAAAAAAAAAATGTTTTGCAAACAAATTTTCGGAAGTAATTTTTTTTTTTTAATGGACCTGTTGTTATGCGGGCAGAAGAGATTAATGATTAAAAATAGAAAATTAATTTTATAAGTTTATTGCTGAGCAAAAGAAAAAAAAAGCGATCTAAACTTTGGGTTGATGACAAAGAGATTTGTTACTATAATAAGTACAGAGAGGTTAGAATTCGTCGTCCAACATGTTACGCACTCGTTATGTCACTTAATTTATTTTGCGTAGATAGTGCTGCCATGTTTATGTAGCGGAAATCTACTAAATTATATTTTGATACCATTTTGACATAATAAGTGCTAACATGTAAATGTTGGACGATGACGACAACATTTACATGAAAACATAACCTCTCTGGATGTCCAGGCTATAGTACGTAATATACAAACTCTTTCGTTGATGATATAAGTTAAGTATTCATCTGAATCTGAAATGTATAACACTACTTAACTATTTCATCAGCAATTTATTACTTTACTATTTCTTAAAAGTCCAAAATTCTATTTAGAAAATTTCCATAGTTTTCGTTTTTTTTTTTTTTTTTTTTTATTCTAATTATTTTAATATTATTTTCTATTTAATAATTCCATTTTGTCCGGTCGCTAACAATAATAATTATTTATTTCGAATATTTAAAATACTTTCTGTATTACAAAATTTATTAAAAATAATTAAAATCTATTCAAGTAAAATGTTCATTGTGCCAATTTATTGAATTTTGTAAAACGTTCCAAAATATTAATTTCGTATATTTGTTTGTAGCATTTTGGTTTAATAGAAAATTATTAAGCATTTCGTAAAATTTTTCACATATATTTTATTATTTGTGTATATTTTCGATATAGAAAATAATCTTATATATAATTTGATATTTTTTTTTTTTTTTTTTATTTTATGTAGTTCGGCAGTGTATTCATGATGGTTGTGGATAGGAAAAATTATAAACTAAAAATAACCCATCGATAAAAATAACTACAAATTTTCTTCATATGAATAAATTTCTTATATTTTATGAACATTGAACACACATTTTACTTCTAAAAGATTATGTGTAGAATGGTTTTTTGTTTGGTTCTCTCGGGTTGTGTCTGCATTTTTCATAGCATATTTCACAGTGGGAACACGAGATCATATCAAACAGATACCAAGTCCCATGCGGTTGGTGATTATAAAAATGAATATATAAACATATAATATAACGCATGCGTATGATCTATATAAAAAAAACAAAAAAAAAAAACAAATGTATAGAAAATCGAAAGATCCCACACGAATTTTCCATTTTAGTGTTTCACTTGATATTTATTTTTGTTCTTGTAAAATGTTGAAATTCGGAATATTATTTTGGAAAAAAAAGTACTTATCTATTAAATATTAAGATAATGATGATCTTTTATGAAAGCAAAATATTTTCTATTTGGGAAAATTGAAACACGTGCAATATTTCGAATTTCGATTTTTTTTTTTTTGTTTTTTTGTTTTTGATTGGTTTTAATGGATTTGTATTACATATTTTGAATTTAAACTATATTTCATATTTAATGAACTAAGGTCGGTTCTCAATTACTTGCATAATTACTTGGCTAAATCGTCACCATTTTGAATAAGTTAAAATTAGTGTGTGTTAAAACCAATTAAACATTTTTGAGATTGCACTAATTCAATCGTTTCATGTAATACAAATGTATTGAGATATTACGAAATTGGTACCAAATTAGTCGAAGATATGCAAATAAGTTTAGCTACCTCTGAGTGTGGTTGAATTGAATTTAGCTTCTATTTAGCCAAAAATTATGAATTGAGTGAGTGAAAGCCTATAAGTAATAAGGATTTTCAAAAAAAAAAAAAAAAAAAACTCACATACAAAAATAACTTTTATTTGTTTCATTCTCGAAGTCTCAGACGAAATTACAAGAAATATATTTCGTACCATTAAATTAAATTGACTGTAAGACCATTCTATTAAGCATATCATTACATTCCCACAGCCAATTACCATATTTCAATGAATTTGTTGTTCATATTCAAATACATTCATCGTTCTTAAAATGAATTTCTTTAATAATTTTCGCTTTGTTATCGCAAATACCTAAAGATAAAATGTCGCTGTGTGTGTAATACTATCTCAAGTATTTTGTTTTGTTTTTTTTTTTTTCTTTTTACATTTAATTGTAAGTAGGTATTCATTAACACAGACCATATAGGGAAACAAAATAAAAAGAAAAACAATGTCATAGCTAAAATGCATGTTATGAATGATTAAAATAAAAAAAAAAATAATAAAAAAAAACTACTTGAGTACTTTGCGCTTTCTTCACCCGTAAATTTGTTACTTATAAAAAAATAATCATTGAATATTGTACGTAAAACATTTTTTTTTTGTTGTATGACTTTGCCTGTCTTCGTGTCTGTTAAAACACATTTACGATTTACAAAATATTCTATAATAAAATATTAATATGTAGTAACAAAACTTAGTAATTATCGAGTATGATTCATACGAACTAAGTAGATATGTAGATATTTTATACGTGAATTATCTAATTTTCATGATTCATACCATTATAGGTAAACGTACTCGCTTATTTTTTTTTTTTATTTTTTTTTATTTTTTATCCAAACATCAAGTATTTTATTTTGTGAGCGAAAATTGTATGAGTTTGATGAGTTTTTTTTTTTTTTTTTTGTTCCTGCATTGTTCGTTTGTCTCAAAACATTTATGTTTTAATATTCGATTTTGTTATTGTGAAAAAAATAATGAATTGCAAAATTTAATTAGATGCATAATTTTTGAAAGGTGATAATATTTTAAAAGGAATTGAATCATAGCTTCCTATTTAATTATCTCACTAAATAATTCATAATGTATTTATTCTGTTGTAAGACATTTCCATAAATTCAACAAATGCAATTTTTACTGAGAACGAGCGAGAGAAAGAGAACTGAAAAGGCGCATTCAACAATATATACTTTATTTTTTTTTTACCATATTTGGTATTGAAATGAAATAATTCCTCTCCAGTTTTTTTTTTTTTTTATAAATAAGAGAAATAAGTTGGAAAAAAAAGACCAGCATGTTGAGTCATATAAATAAAAAAAAAAATGAAACAAACAAAGTTACTTAATTTATGAAATAGAAAATATGTAACAGAAATTGCTGTTTATGTTTAAATATAATGTCAAGAGTTTCATTTTATTTGCGCTATGATAAAAAAAAAAGTAGAAAAAATGATAATAAAAGCAAAATGTAATGTGTAATGAATTATTTTAGACAAAAATCTTTTTGTTGTTAAATAATCAATGTTTTAACAATACATTTGATGCAACCTTTTTAATGAATTGCATATAATTTACTACTTTACTGACAACACAAAATTATTTCAAAGGAAGGTAAAATGAAGGACAAATTTTTAGTTTCTGAGTTCGTAGATCTATTAATGCTCCTATTGAATCCATATTAAAAAAAAAAAAAAAAGAGTTGACAGCACAAAATATGGGAAGGGGAAGTGTGTATTTGGTATAGTTGTAAAGAAATCAACATTAAAATATTTGAAATAAATCAAAAATGGTTCATGCTCAAGTTTCTTAATTATACACAAACAACATTCTTCCTCAAACTATTTAATTATTCTCACAAATCAGTAAAAAAAAAAAAATAAAAGAAAATTATTTAGAATAATTTTGTAATGAATTGAATAAAAAAATAATAGATACAAATAATAGTAAAGGAACAAACAAATGTCATTCTCCTCAATCGATGCATGCGATGAGTGTGAGAAGAAAGTTGCAATATTGTTATTAAACTAATAAAGCATCCCCCCCTCCCAAAGCACTTAGGTATATCTTATTCATATATTATATCATTTTCTTTTCAACGAACATGTACAACAAACACACAATCATAAATGGTGAAATAACACCAATTATTTTAAATCACTACTGTTTGTAAAATACTATTTTTATGTACTTTAAAAGCTGATGAGGTGCATACAAAAAAAAAAACAACTCGCAAACTATCATTTTGGAATCATTCAAATAATTACAATTTCTTTATCAACAGTTACAGAACAGATTACCACATAAAACTTTTCTGTAATGTCGGCATTTTCTTTATTTTATTGACATTGATTGGATATGTGTGTGTGTGTGTGTGTGTGTATGTGTGTATGTTATGTATGCTTGTATATATTTATTGAGTTGTATGTAAAAAATTTATTGAAGTCAATTTCGTCTAAAAGAAAGAGGGGAATCTTGACAATTCCATTTATGGCCATGCGTGATATTGTACATTTTTCAATTTCATCGTAATTTTTTTTTTTTTACATATGTATTCAGTTTCAAGTCACATTTGTCGTCATTTATTTACTATATAAATATCCATTTAATCTACATTGACTCTACTGACTTGACAGACTACACAGTTTTAATAGACAATATGCCATATGAATATATGATGATATTACTCCTCCTACACATTCGCTCCAACTATTTTAAACATATTAGAATTTTAAGAGACTCGTCGAAACACACAAAAGTCACGTATATACACACACTGCTGGATAAAAATGATAAATATTTATTTTTGTTTTTTGTTTTTTGTTTTACACAAACATCAATTGTTAATATTTTGATTTAATTGAAGTACTCAGGTAGCTGAATTAACTCTAAAAAAAAAACAAAAAAATTAAAGCATAAGAGTGAAAGGTTATGATTCGTAATTACTACGTAGTACGTACGACTACGTACATATATTAGGTTTCTGGTTTTGATAGTTTTTGATTTTTTTTTTGATTTTTTTGTAAATAAATGGATGTACTTAGTTAGATTGTGTAGATTTTCAAATTAAATTTGTTCAATACATTTTCGGATGGATTTTCTAGAGAAAGAGTCAAACCGATTCCAATGTATTTATTAAAAATAAATTGTCCACAAATAATTAATTCGAATCTTTTACATTTTTCTTACAGGCATCAGGAGTAACTGTATCAGACATTTGCAAAACAACTTATGAAGAAATTAAAAAGGATAAAAAACATCGTTATGTAATTTTCTTTATTCGCGATGAAAAGCAAATTGATGTGGAAGTAGTTGGTGACCGAAATGCTGAATATCAAGCATTTTTGGATGATATTCAAAAGGGCGGTCCTTTTGAATGCCGGTATGCATAACTTTCATTATTTTAAAGAAAAACGATACCATAATTAATTTATATACCTATCCGAGTTATTATCATTTTTAGTTAGCCTACAATCTATTGACAGTAAAATTTCAATAGTATTTCAAGCTAATGTTCGATAGCAACTCGAAAAATAAAACTTTGAACTAACAAGGTGCTTTTTTCTATTAATTTAAATGAAGATGGCATTTAATGCTTCAAAGACATGATTTTTTAATTTTTTTTTTTTTATTATTGTTAAACATTTAATCAAATAACAAAAATTGTGTGAGTATTTAAGATGTCACTAACTTAAATAATAACAATTTCTTAGTTGGTAACTCTTTAATTAATAATTTCAATGCTCACAAATAAAAATCTTGTTTCCAGTATGATTTTGTATTCTAGTTTTAATCGAATAATTTAAATCAACCAAAACAAGTACAAATAACATATTTAATTTTGTGTAAAATTTATTTTTATCAATTCATTCATAATACCCAATCAAAGTATTAAATGGTTTCTTTTCAATTACTATTTTTATTTTTATTTTTATTTTTTTTTACAGATATGGTCTTTTTGATTTCGAATACATGCATCAATGCCAAGGAACATCGGAAAGCTCCAAAAAACAGAAACTCTTTCTTATGTCATGGTGCCCAGACACCGCTAAGGTATGTTATTGTTAATTAGATTTTTTCCTCTTTTTTTCTTTTACAAATAAACCAATTTCCATTTTTCCAATTTTCAATTATAGGTTAAAAAGAAGATGTTGTATTCTAGCTCATTTGATGCCTTGAAAAAATCATTGGTTGGTGTACAAAAATATATTCAAGCAACCGATTTGTCAGAAGCATCGCAAGAAGCAGTAGAGGAAAAATTGCGCTCTACCGATCGTCAATAAATAAAATATTAAGAAGTTGTCTTCACTTCATCAGACTTACATCTCTTTTTCATATAAATTTTTTTTTTATTGGAATTTTCATTTTTTTAACTTTTTTTTTTTTTTCAAAATTTTCTTGTCATGTTTTTTTTTTGTATTGATTTTTCTTTTCTCTTTTCGTTTGTGTTGTGCTACAGAAGAATAGCAGAAAACTAAAAAAAGAAACGAAAAAGAACAAATAAATAAAATAAACGAAAAGCGAATTATGTTTTTGTCGCACTGGATGCATTTCTGCTGGTTTGATAATTTTGTGTTTATTTTAATTTTCTTTCTTCTATTTTTCTGTTTATTTTAAAATAGTCTCTATTTTTTTTTTTTTTATTTTGTTTTGTTTGAAAATACAAATACATTGCAGTAGCAAATTGTGCGCTTGCGAAATATTTTTATTTTATTTATTTATTTATTATTATTATTATTTTATTTTTTTTGGAAAGCATGCATTTTAGCGAGATGAAATAATCACGCACACAACAGTAAATAACATCGTAAACATTTTATATTTTTACATTGATAAAGTTAAAACGAAATAGAACCACTGCATTCATCATGTGAAAACTAAATCGACGAGAACTCATTTTATATTTATATATAAATAAAATATGATTAAAATTAATTATTTTAAAAAGTAAAAAAAACAAAAAAAAAAAAAAATACCACCATTAATCTAGATAATAAACAAAAAAAAAAGTAATGAAAAGAAAAAATAATCCCTCGTATAATCAGAAAAAAAAAGAAACAGAACAATAATAGTTGAAAATTGTTTTTATATACTTGCCTATTTCTGACATTTTCTCGAAATTTTCTTTTTCTTTTTTCTTTTCGTTTTTAGAAATTAATTTGAAAATAAAAATGAAACGCCAAAAAAATAAATAATTTTTTTTTGTTACTTTTTTTTGTTTTATTTAATTTTTTTTTGTTCTTTGGATTTAGTAGAGTTTGTCTTGCGGAGGGGGGCGCGGGGCCCGCTTTAGTTTCTTTATTGCAATTTTTATAATATTTGTAAATTTTATGCCAAACATTTTTTCTTTTTATTTGTTATCAAATAAAACGAAACATTTTACTAAATAAAAAATAAATAATAATTGCAGTTGGTTATTAAAATGAATATGTAATAATAAAAAAAAAGTATGTGCAATAAAAAGTAATCGAAAATAAATAATTTTATTGTGCATGAAGCAGAACTTTAGGTATTCCTCCCAATATTTACTTATTACACTGTCGCTTTTTTATTATTTATTTATTATTTTTTCGAAAAAACGTTTTAAAACCAACTGTACACAAAAAAAATAGCATAACAACATTACCTTCCTTATTGCATTAAAATAAATGTCATTTATATAAAACTATTAATAATTAAATTTACTTAATCAATTTAAATATTAATAATAGCATTAAATAGAACATAAAAAAAAAATAAAAAAATAAAAAATATTAATACATATTTCATAATTCGAACATACAGTCACACACCCATACACACATACACACATATGCACACATACACACACATATACACTGAAACACACAAACACATACACAAGAAAAAGAATATTAGATTTTTTTTTGTTTTTGTTTTTTTTTTAAATCTAAATTTGTAATTTATGATTTTTATTATTGTAAACTAAATTGTCTTATTAAGAGTGTAAACAAAAATAAAATAAACAAAAATAAAGTAAAAAAAAAAAACGAAAAAAGATTATTCAAAAAATACAAAAAAGAATAAACAAAAAAGAAAAAAAATGGAAGAAAAATATGAGAAAGATAATTATATAAATATTTTATATTATTTATACAATGATAATGTTATCTGTCTATAAAAAAATTCGTAAAATTAATAGAATATGAAAATTTGAGTGCATTGATCAAATTTTTTTTTTTTTTTTTTTACTGGTTTTTTAAAGGTTTCTTACATGTGTTTTTGCTCCTAATATGATAGCTAAGCTAAGACTGACACCAATATTTTTAAATAATTAACTCTAGTTGTAGAATTTGTAGTCGTTTAATTGACTTTATAATGTTTCCAACCAATATTATTATTAAAAATGTTGTCTCGGCCAATAATTTCATGCATAGTTTTTTTTTCTTCTTCGTCTAATCCTGCACTTGCACATAATTATTAAATAATCACTAACGCAATACTAAGAGAATATTCCATTTCCATATACATATAAGAATGTACAATTAGTTTAAGCGGCTATAGCCGGGATAAATCCTATATAGGAAAGCATCAATAGAATTATGTTCAATAAACAAGTATGGCACCTTTTTTCTGACATAATTCTGTTGGACCGCTTCTTTTTTTTTTAGCTATGCTTGCTTAAAATATTGACAATTTCTATTACTATTGGTCACTTTAAATCCTTGAAATATCATTTATTAATCTTTGAATTTAATCTTAATTAACAACTTGATCATAAAATATTTTAACTGGTTAATTCTTAATCAAAAACATTAATAAAATTCAAATTACCATTTATGAGAACCTTAAATTATGTTTATGGTAAATTGAATTTATATAACTTTATTGTTGGCAAAAAAAATTAATATTGTTTTTTTTTTTTTTTTTTAAATTGTAATATTTATTTTAGTTGATTCATTATTAATATGTCCAGCGTACGTCTCTCCCACCTACTGAATGGTGGTACGACGACCCAATTCAATAATGAGTGGCTTTTATTAGAAAGGACTTTGAACATACTAGTTTTTTTGTACTTACAGCTTACATAATTTGTTGAATTTTCAATATTGATAACTTAATGGTATATTAAATTAGTAAATACTTTTATACATAAACAAAATACTTCATTAGTTATATAGAGATCGGATCATCTTATAGGTACTTCAGATTTATATTGGTTTTGACACAATTACTGAGAATAAATTATCTTACCGGGTACGGCATCCTAAGTGCATTCACAATAATTATACGACATAAATGTATGTACTACTATTTCTAACATTACAAATTTGGTGTTATTTGTACGACGTACAAGGCTTGCTAGTGCTACTAAACAATAAATAATTAATTTAATTTGTATGTAGACTTAACGATTTTATTTGTTGTATGAATGAACTAGTAGTGTTTTTTATTTCCACATAAATAAACGAATTTTATAGTTCAAACAAAGAATATGTACTTTGGTTAAAAGTTAAGCTTTAGGTAAGTTTAAAAAAAACTGATAATAAGAGGATATTTTATTTTGAGACATTACAATTTACAACTAGAAATTTTTATGTGATTATGCTCGAGTAGCACCTCATACTTTTGCAGTAAGCAAAAAACCGTTGGTATAATTCGTTACACGAGTTTATATCTGGCCAGCAAACAAAACTGGATTTTTACTTTATTTTTCGCAATTTTTTATGCACTACAATGTGAAACATGAAGCGTATTATAGAGATTTGTTTTTTTTCCAACCCCCTAATCTCAGGAACTAGTGGGCTGATATGGATAATATTTATACAATGTTGTAGAATGACCGAATCTGATATTCGGAGGCGTTCCGTCATACAAAAAAGTGAGGCAAATGCTGGGGCGGCAAATATTTTTTTTTGTGTATATATATTTGCAATTTAAAGTTATGCTTATATTGATAGTTGAAAGCAAGTCATAATATAGAAAATAATTCAATTATCCGTTCATTTCTTTACATTTAATTTAATCTCGACGTTTATCAGATAAAATCAACACTGTTTATAAGATTCTATGTAACCAGTGTGATTTATCTTTTATTGGTCAATCTAAGAATAAATTAATAGATAGAATTGGTGGATATAAGTCAA
>JAABKK020012574.1:0-16727 GCA_011634745.2 Catotricha subobsoleta
TACAATGTGGTAGAGTTTGGTTGAAATCGGTCCAGGGATGCAGAAGTTATAGCCATATAAAAATTCCTGAAGTAAAAGTTACCAGATATAAATTATAAACGTTCATATCTTTTGAATTTACAATCTGAGAAAGTTTGGTTGTATTCGCTCAAAGTTTATAAAAATCGGCAGTTCGTTCTTGAACCTCAAGGATTAAGCATTTTTCATTAATTGGGAAAAACACCTTGCAGAAGGTCAAACCACCAGGTCTATATATATTATATATGTTTAAAAGATACTTCACCAAGCTTTCAAACGAGTATAACATCAACTCTTTTAATTCACTGGTTCTCAATATATTCAAGAAATTATACATCAATTGCGGGTGTATTCAGACTTTTGAGCGGTAGTGTACGTGTTATCCACGTAAATAATGCCTCGCGAAAGAGCTCATGACAATGTAATTCTATAACCAAAAAAACACTATGAAGTAAATGTTTTTAAAGTAATAGTTTATCAAGGTGTAAATAGTTTGATTAACAGATTCAATGGAAATGAAAAACTGTATCAGGAATCAGGATATAAGTTGTTTCCATCCAAATAATTTTGAAAAAATTAATTTACATGGTCTGGACTCAAAACGGTTACTAGAGATAAGTAAAATTGCGAAAGTCGATATCCTGCAGGCAAAACAGGAATTGGAAAGTTTTAGTATAGAAATTTCAAAAATATTTCTACTAATTTTTCATTAAATTGTGATAATATTTTTAAGGATCATTGTTCCGTGAAAGATGATTTAAATGATGAATTCGAATATTTTATTCATGAAGACGAGGAGGTGAATGAAAATGATTGTGATAATGAAAAGGAAATAAATATAAGCTGTGATGATAAAATTGTTACAGATGATGAATCTTCTGGGATTCATTGCTGAAATATAAAGAATATTCGTTTTCGAAGCAAATCGAAAAGAGAATAAAAGCAGTTGAGAAACTGTAATAAATGTATAGTGTGCTACTTAAATATATTATGTACATACAATCTTCATTAGAGTAGTTACACTAACCTATATAATATATCGAACTCACACTTTTTTGTACAGAAGGGCAATGTGAACGCGTGTTTTCAAAATTAAAAATTATCAAATCACGTTTAAGAGCTCTGCGAGGCCAAGAAATTTTAGAAGCCTTTTCGATAATGTCAACAGAATATGATATGTTATTAAAATTAGACAAAGATAAAATTATTGACACATTAGCAAAAGAAAGCAAGCCATTCCAAAAACTTTTAGTGTAATATACCATAAATATTTGGTAGAAAAGAAAATATAATATATGTTCACGAATAATAAATGATATTTATTTGAAGATATGATATTTTAATAATACATATAGGTATACATTTAAAAATAAATGGGCCGGTAGTGTCGTTTTTCCGGTGGACCGATTATCTTCCAATCCGGCACTGAATTCTTACAATACATAATTGTATAATATCTTATTAATATTGTTATTAGACATTTAAAATTATTAGAATTAAAAAAAGAAAAATCTTGCAATTATTCATTTCACGTACGTCTGCGTACCATTTTGTAATCAAAAAAATATATAAACGCAATATTTGTAATAATTACTTCATATAGAAGAATTCATCTATTCTTTATTCTATTGAATTAAATGACAAGATCGTCAAGTTAAGTTGTAACGAAGCGGTTTACTATTTGGATGGGTGACCGGAAAAGTATGAACATATCCGAAGAACATATAACCAATTGGAAAATATTCCTACTAAATGCGCTGACGCTGCTGGAATGCTATTTAACTTAATAACTAGAGTTGAGATATTTTAGCATGCTTTCTTTCAGATAATCCCCAATACGTTGCAACGCATGTGACATTTTTTTGTTATAATGTATTAAATATTCCATTATTTTTTCAGTGCACTTCATTATTACGATTCAGTCTTTTTTAGTTTTTTACGTTTGTCATGACCCGTATAACAACACAACTGAACTCAATTTTATAACTCTATCGAAACTCAAGCGGAACCACCATACTCTATCTAAACTTTGAGTATTGATACAGTTCCGATAGAGTTACGTATGACAGCTGAGCTCAGGTGCAGTTCAGTTAGAGTTTGTGGTGGTTATACGGGGACCCAACCCTGTTCATAACAAATATAAAAAAAAGTCCTGTTTTAGAAAAGTTCTGTTTGAAAAAAAAAAATCAAAAAATTCAAAAAAAATATATTTTCTGAAATAAACTAATGCGAGACTTGAGTAAATTGTCTTCAAGACATCTTAAATATGTTGCTGAGATTATCTCCTGAATATTCACATTTCAGACGCAATATCTTGAAAACACGTAGGAGACATTAAATGTTTGCTGGGTTATTATTGGAGCAATTCGTTGATTGTTATTTGATAAAATTAAGATAATTAAGTTGAATTAAGATAAATGAAATTAATTTAATCAAATTTATAAATGTTATGAAAATACATTTCTCATAATGAAATTATTAGCCATAAGTGCTAAATATAGAAATATTGTTATTTGTATAAATAATATTGTGGGAAATTTCAATTTTTCTTCTCTTTTTTTTTCAATTTATTGCTTTCAATTTAGTCATAAACAAAAAATGAATTGAACTTATATGATTCATACATTTCCACAACTAATATGATTCATATAATTATTTTACAATGAAATGTAAAGTTTTTTTTTATCCATCAATTTACGACATTGTTACGAAATATTTGCAGTATGGCAGTGACAGTTTTTTTGATATCTAGAAATTACGATTAATTGACAATGACTTGAATTATGCATTCTTGAAAACAAGACGACAAAAAAAAACGAAGTAGTAATTGCTACAATTAATAATAATAATTAATAACATTTCGAACAGTTAAAGTAGATCTGAAAATTGGCAATGCACCCATATATGGAAATAAATTGTATGTTGTTTTAAATTGTTCATTTTAAACTATAATTTATAAATTAAGCGAATCATATTTTTGCGTAAATAAATATTCCATTAAATAATTTGTATTTATTTTTCGTGCTTTATTTCTTGCAATAATTTTTTTTTATATAATGGAGAAAGCAAATTATGTACACAGTATCACGGTACAGAATCAAGCTCTATGATATTCGCTTCATGCAAATATAATTCATCAATTTATTGCTTCGATTATTTACTCAAATATTTTAATTTAAATATTTGCATTATTTCCAATATTAAACATATTTTAGAATTGTCGAAAAGTTTTAAAAGCGTTAATCGACCGATAAATCTCAATATATTTATTATTTATAATTTTATTTTCATTATTAACACACAAAAAGGGTGCTAATGATTTTCCATAGAAATATAACTAATGAAATGCATTCACTAAATAAAAAAATTAAAAAATCTGATTGAAAACAATTTAATGGTGGTTTGGTTATGCAATTTAATCTGTATTTAAATTCGTAAATAATAATAATTGATAAACTCGCAATTAAAATTATTTAATATGCTTATCGTGTGTTTACGCAAAAAAAAAAAAATAGGTAAATTAATTGCTATCCGGATGTTGGAAATTGGACATACACTTTTTAATAGAGCCACAATTAGTTATGTGCGCAAACATTGAGCTATGACGACATTTTTTTGTATTTCGTACCATTGCACACACGAGCCTCTGAGCAGCCACGATTACAATATAATCGAGATGCAACGCATTCGCATCATTTGCACAGCGCATAAATAATTAGTAGTCAACTAGCTATCAGTCAATTAACATCCACCGGTGGTGTGCCAATCATATACATATTTTTTATAAAACCAATATTTTTGTGCATATTTTATTATAAATTTAATTTAATCAAAATTTATTTTTATTTCTTAAGTATTTTAGCTCGTGCATTTTAATTCTTAATATAATAAGTGGTCCTTCGATAATAAACGCGGTTAATAAGCATTCCCAATTTAATACATCGACGAAATGGGCATTACTTGAACGATTACAAAAATTTCATTATCTCATTATTTTCTGTGGCTCAGGGTTTGGAAGAATTCAAGTTCGTTTTAAAAAAAAAAATCAAATTATTCAGAATGAATTGAATTTTTTTAATTAATTTATAAGCAATTTGAATTTTTCCGAATTTTATTCATATTTTTTTTTTTTTTTAATTTGTTTACCACAAAACAGTCTTCAAACACTATAAAATACGATTTACAAAGAGATTTTTGAATATAGGAAATTGTTAAATATAAGCATTGTTGGCTTAAGTTCATCAATATATCAAAATTAGAATCAAAAATAAAAACTTCTAAGCTCATTATTACATTGGGCTCGTCGTGCCAGCATTCAGCAGGTGGGAGAGACATACGCTAAATATATTAATAATATTTCAATAAATTCTATAGTTTTTAATTTCAATTTTTTTCACATCATTTATTTTCGAATCACTTATAACCAAAAGTTTATTGTTGTTTTACAATAAACTTTGAAATAGATGTTAAATAAAGTTAACGGTCAATTATTAGACCAAGTATACATAAAGTAGTGATAGTGATAAGAGATAATTTCCCCCTAGGGAACACACATTTACAGAGTTTTACTTCATTATGAAGTTCTTGAATATTTAAATAACACTATACTCTTCAAAGAAGAAATAATGCTAATAAGTAACTATAAATAGCAATAAATTCGTAATAAAATTTAAAACTTTATAAAAGTGTGTCGATCGGGATTTATCTCTCAATCCTGCCTTCATGAAATGCGTAATGTCTGTGTACAAAGTAACAAAATTATAGTGCTATTAATTTACAAAAAAAAAAAAAATCAGACCTTAAACTGTTCTAACTTAAAAAAATGTATTTGCTCGAAAATTTTGTGACACAGTGGAATGATCGAAGAGCAAAAAACAAGCTGCCAATGGTAATGACAGTTTTGTAAGGAATTAATAAAAAAAAAAAATCCTGAAGGTTCAAAAAAAAGGCATTATGTATATTTATCTTAAAAAAAAAAGTCTTTTGGTATATCGACCATCAAAATCGGCCCGGTCAATCGTTAAGATCTAAAAAAAAAAACAAATGTGCCAAACCAATACTTGATTTTTTTCAAAACTTTTCAAATTTCTCAAAAATAAAGTAAAAAAAAAAAAATAGAAAAAACTGGGGTCTCTTATCCTACTGGACTAATTTGCACCTGTCTCACATTAAGTCGTGAAATTAAACACACATCTCCAATAAAAACTGTTAGAATCTTTTCATGATTTTAAGTCGTTTCCAAGAACGGTTGGGGAGCGTAATAGGGATTCAATTAAAAATCTATAAACACTCTGATAAAGACCATATAAGTTATATTTTGGAATCTTCATATCATATATATAATAGGGTGTTTTTTTTTAAATTTCGTATATTTAGTCGCACAATTGTTTATTAGCTTGCATTTTACGAAAAAATAAGAATTGCAAAACATTAAGTTTTACTGGGCGCGCAAAGTTTGATGAAATCGTCAATATTCAAATTACATGATTGACTATAAATTAGATCGAATTACAAATAAATGATCTATGAATACCAACATTTTTTTATTTTTCGAAGTTGTCTACATGATCTAAGAGTTTGTCATAAAAATTTGGTGACTCTACGATATTTTGTTTTCTAGTTATGTTCGATTATTTTTTGCTGTTTTTTTGTTGAATATTTTGAGTTTAGGTTATTTTTTTTCTTAAAATACATTTCTAAATGAAATAAAATTAAAGTCATCACTTAGATATTTTAATTACCTTTCCAAAAGTATTAAACTTGCGTCAATTCGATGAAATTTGCAGAAGTTATTGCCATTTCAGAGATGGCTTACACGTCTTTTTCATACAAAAAACACAAATAAAAAAATTAAAGAAAAAAAAATTATCCAATTTATCTAATTTTTTTTCCTAAGAAATAATTATTAAAATGAGAAAAAGTTATATGTAGTCTTAAAATAAAATAATTTATTTGTAATTCGATCTGATTTATAGTCAATCATGCAATCTGAATATTGATAATTTTATTAAACTTTGAGCCAATGCGACCAGTAAAACTTAATATTTTTCAATAATATTTTACAATTCTTATTTTTACGTGAAATGCAAACTGATAAACAATTGTGCAACTAAATATTCGAAATTTCCAATAGAAAAAAAACCAACACCCCCTAATACCTAATTAAGGTATGAAACATTTTATACCATAAAGAAATATTGATTATGGTATGAATATGAACATTCTAAAATAATCCCTGGAAAATATACCCAGAATTTCTTGTCATTATTGGTATGAGAATATTTCTGTCAGTACAACGTGTAATTAAATTTAATTAACAAAAAAAATTTATTGTTAATTTTAGGGTTCAGCGGATTCAAATTATTCTCAGCCCTCATCCGATCTGTCGCTAGACGAGGAAAAAGAATCGCTTCGGCGAGAAAAAGAACGTCAGGCTTTAGGCCAGCTGGAAAAGGCTAGGGTAAGTTATTGATAAATTTATGTTTTTTGATATAATAGAAAGTTCTGTTAAAGGCTTTCTTGGAAGACATGGTAATTAAAAACTTATTATAATTAATTAAGTGAATATTGTTACATTTTCTTTTTCTTTTTGTAATGTTTAGATTGCTTCTCTTTTTTTTTTTTTTTTTTTTGTTAATTCTTTTTTAGATAAAAATTCCTTGCTTTATGTTCGTTACTCCTTCCTATTTAATCTATTCAGAACTATTTAGATATAATAATTATATCCAATTATATTTATTTAATTTCTAAGATACTTATTACTTATAGAGTAAAAGTGTATGCGTTTATTATTAGTATTATGAGTTGCTGAAATTTTTCTAAAAAATTTATTATAATTTAGAATTTTTCATTCAAACTTTTATCAATTTTTTTCTTTTTCTTTTAATTTCTATGCTTTTTGAATGTTGCATTTAATATTTCACAAATAATTATTTAATTATAGAATAAACCTGTGGCATTTGCCGTAAGAACAAATGTCTCGTACGATGGTAATATCGACGATGATTCCCCCGTGCACGGTAGTGCGGTTTCATTTGATGTTAGAGATTTTCTTCATATTAAGGTAAACAAAATAAAAAAAAAAAAATTAACGAATATCCATCATTTAATTTAAACCATTTCTTTTCATTTTTTTTTTTTTTTAAATTTTATTGTTTTTTTACAAATTTGATATAAAATAAACAAATAAAAAGGAGAAATATGACAATAACTGGTGGATTGGACGATTGGTTAAAGAAGGCTGTGATGTGGGGTTTATACCCAGTCCCGTTAAGCTAGAACATATACGAATGCAGGTTAGATAGACAAATACAAAATGATTTAAATTGTGTGTTTTAAATGTGTATTAATCAAATTGAAAATGGATTATTTAGGCTTCGGCAGCACGATCGTCAAGACTGTATGCAACAAAAGGATCATCAAGCGGTAATTTAGGTGGAACAAATGCAGTGGGTGCAGAACCCTCAAGAGGTAGCACGCCCCCTACACCTGGTATGATATTGTTTGAGTTGCTTTTGTTTTTTTTACCTAATTGCAAATATTTATTTTATTTATTTTCTTTCCGATGCAATTTTCAATACAAAAATAAGGTTTAGATAATTTACATAAAATGATTTTATAGTAGAATTTACATAAAAAAGGTTTGATGTTTACATTCAAGTGTTTCCACAAATTTTAAATAACGGCAATGAATAAATATTTGATTATTTTCATTTTCCACAATAAACACAACAAAATAAAGAGAAAAAAAATACTACATTTTTCAATAAAATGTATTCCGTTTACGTGATTTATTTATTGCTAGACACGGATGACACAATAATACAAATTTTATCATCAATTGTGTTAGTTAAAAATAAAGCTTTGTTAATATTTTTAGAATGTGAGGTTGTTGTGCTTTAAAAAATCATTATAAAATTATTATTTATTCAAACATCAAACTATATACTGATTTATATATAGACGCATGTTCAATTTTATAAACTTAAAAATAATTTATTTTTCAAACATATTTCAATTTTCCATATAAATATATTAAAATACAAATACCTCATGCTTCATTTACTTTTGGTTAAATTTAAAAAAAAAAATCTAAATAATAATTGAGTTGAATTTTAAATAACTTATAAGTATAAAATTCTGTAATAAAAATTCTATATAGGCAACCTCTTTGAAACATTGACATGATTTTAAAACTTATAAGTGCTGACATAAAAATTTAATTGAATCATTAATGCATTTATTTTAAAAAGCTTCATAGTTTTTGTTTTTTTTTTTTATGGTATATGATGGGGTATCATTTTCATGCATTTTACTTGTTTCGTAATTGTTGAGGTTTGAATTAAATTAAATTTAAAAGCGTGCTCTTTGTTGAGTTGATGTCTTATCATAAAAACGTAAAAGCATTCTAAATTAAATTAAATTGTGAAAAAATGCATAGTCTTTGCGTAGCCTTTACACAATGTGATGGGGATAGTCACAAAATAATCAAATTATGATTTACAGACATATTAGATTTTTTTTAATAATTGATGCCGGGGATCACACATACCAATCGGTCAATAAAGCCTTGATTTCAATGTTTCATTCGATTAAGATCGATAAAAGTGTAATTTCGATTTTTTTTTCGATAGAAAAAGTAAGTAAATGACGGGGAATAAGTACTATATTGTTTATGAAAAAAAGAAAAGAAATTATGCTACGGGATATGTTGAAATTATAGTTGTTTAAATTTATTGGATCCGTAACTGAAAACATATTACTTTCATAAAGCTATTGCATATTTTAAGAATCAATGATCTATAAATCATATAGGACACGCACTAGGCTAATCCTCATATAGGATTAAGAAGACATTCAGTGAATGCTATAAGAGAACGAGTGCATTGCACACGAAAATTATCCAGAATTACTTTTGGAGATGCAACTTTTCTCCATACAGTTTCCCCCCCCCCTATGGTACCCAAAAAATGTTTTACTGTAAAAACAATAATTGTTTTTGATATTTGTCCGTTCTCTTTATGCGTCCACCTAATATCTTAATCCTATTAGGAGGATTATCCTAGTGTTTATCTTATATATAACAATTTTATGATTTAATAAAACTATTTAAGCCGTTTGTAATTAATTTCCAAACAAATTTGTAAATTTAAAATGATTTAAAAATTTAATAGTTTTCCGCCATATAACATTACATTATTCTAAAAATAAATACAGGATCATATAACTATACATATTATCGAATATTCTCTGTCTATGTAATGAATATTATTTTTAACCCACGGCAACTTCTACTGGTTTCACTCTTCCGTAATATATCTTCATAATAAAATAAAATTTTCTCTGTGCGTTAAACTAAAAAAAAAAGAAAAAAAAACATAAACAATTTATGTCAGCTGGTAAAGGATACAATTTGTGCAATATAAGTTTTACTTGCTACTATCATGGATTTAATTATTGAATAATAACATCATTCTCATGTTTTCCCGATATTAATAAAATAAAAAACAAACTATAAAAACTTTCATGACTTGTGTACACTTTAGTTGTTTACTTATATTATTTTGGAAACCCATGTTGAACTTTTTTTCTATTTTTTTTTATTTTGAATTGAATTATTTTCAATAAATGTTTTCCCATAAAACTTTAAAATAATTGAATTATTATGTTTTTCCATGTCCATTTGATAAATGTCACTTCCTAAACTAAAAAAATGTAATTTGATCATTTTGAGCAATTAAAAATAATTATTAAAATTTTGTAGGCGATGAATCCGATTCAATGGCACCATCAAGACATGGAAAAACACCATTAGCCACGCCACCGACCAAAGAAAAACGAAAACCATTTTTTAAAAAACAAGAAACATCATCGCCCTATGATGTAGTACCATCAATGCGACCAGTTGTCTTAGTGGGTCCAAGTTTAAAAGGTTATGAAGTAACGGATATGATGCAAAAGGCATTATTTGATTTTTTAAAGCATCGTTTTGAGGGTCGTATTATTATAACGCGTGTTATGGCCGATATTTCATTAGCAAAACGTTCACTTATGAATAATCCATCAAAACGAGCTATTATGGAACGTTCAAATAGTCGATCATCGTGTTTAGCAGAAGTACAGGTGAATCAATTAATTAATTATATTTTTGGAATGAATTTCATATAATAAATTTATTTTCACTCTTTATGTTTTTTGTATACAGGCTGAAATAGAACGAATTTTTGAATTAGCACGGACACTTCAATTAGTTGTACTTGATTGTGATACTATTAATCATCCGTCACAATTAGCAAAAACTTCTTTAGCGCCAACTATAGTTTATTTAAAAATAAGTAGCAGTAAGGTTAGTAGAGCCACCTAAATTGCAATAATAATGGTCATAATACTAATCGATAAAATGCTATAGAAAAAAAAAACTATTTATTTAATACATAAATTCTGCATTAAATCTGATTCTATGACGTTGATATTCTATTTTGATTTAAAACATTTTAATTTTTAGGTATTACAGCGATTAATCAAATCACGCGGAAAAACTCAGGCCAAAAATTTGTCCGTACAAATGGTAGCTGCAGAAAAATTGGCTCAATGTCCGCAAGAAATGTTTGATGTGATATTAGATGAGAATCAGTTAGAAGATGCGTGCGAACACATAGCTGAATATTTAGAGGTATGAGTCGTCCATTGTTTTTTTTCTTTTTCTAAATTTGAAATATTATTTATTTTCTTCTTTTTTTTTTTTTTAATTAGGCATATTGGCGTGCTACACATCCACCTGAACGAACAACGTCATCAATTGCTCGCACTTTACCATCTCAAGAAGCATCTCCATCAGGTGAAGCAGAACGTATGGGACCAACGCCGCCAGGTATTTATGCTGACATTGTTTTACAATTAAATAAATCAGTTTAAAAGAATGAACATTAAAAAATATATATATTTTTTTTTATTTATATTTTTCTTTTGCTAATTAACTAAAGGTTGTAGGAAAGATAAATAATTTTCGAAAAAAAATAAAATAATTTTTGATGTTCATTTCTTTTAATATTTCATTCCTAAACTCGTTTATCTACAATCCCAAACTACATTTATTTTCTATTTGCTCTTATCATAAAATTTCATAAATTAAAAAAAAAAAAACAATATATATATGATAATTTCTAACGCAAATCAGAGAGAGAACAGTATGGAAACCGAAATGACAGAGATCGAGGTAAACATTAAGTGAATTATGATGTATTAGATTTTTCTTAAATTTCGGTCATAGCTTTTGATTATATCTTATATTTATATTTAATTCCTATTTAAATGTATTTTTTTTCTTTGAATTATTTTGTTTCCACGCAAGATATTACTTTTCAAATAGTCGCTTTTTATTATAAAAATGTTAAAATTTGAGTAGGTTTTCTCCAATAGAAAATTTGTGGTGTTTAGATGATTATTGATTTATAGAGTTTAAATTTGAAAATTCATTAAATATTATAAAATTATATGATGTTCGACGTATATATGACCTCAAAGATATGCATCGAAACATTTTTAAATAAAAAAAGAAAACAATAATTAAGTTGAAAATATATGGTTTTTCTGTCGTAGATTACATTAAAATTGTGTTTTATTTAGGACCGATTTTACAGTACTAGTTTAAACTATTAAACTTAGTTTAAACAGTCAATTTGCAGCGCTTAAACTAAGATTAACACTTAAACTAGGACTGTAAAATCATCCCTTAGGGCCGATTTATCAATTTTTTTTATTTAACTACTAAACATAAAAATGCTTTGTTCTACTGTCAGTTTAACCTCGGGTAAAAAAATGCAACACGTTTTATTATATAATTGTGCTAGTTAAATTAATCGATTAACTTAATTACCATAATCGTATGATAGAACGTGTTGCATTTTTAACCAGAGGTTAAACAGACATTAGTTAGAACAAAGCATTGTTATGTTAACTGGCACTTTAACTAGGAGTTAAATCGAAAATTGATCAACCGTTCCTTAATGTATCAATTTTATACTTTCAAAATTTAACATTGCTGATGCTGACCCAAGCAAACAGATAAAACTTATATGCAGGGTTGCGGTCGATATTTTTTCTTTCTTATTATCTTCAATATTCTTTTCGATATTTTTTCGATAATTATTTCAATGCCTATTTCACTACTTTTTTCAATACTTTCTTTGATACTTTTCTTGATACTTTAATTGAAAATTATAAAATTAAAGCTCGTATAAAATGTCGAAAATACAGATATTGATACAAAAGTATCGAAAATCACAATTTCAACACAAAACTATCGAATATAAATATTTCCATAGTATGAGATGTTGAAAAACACAATTTCGATATCATCGTTTTCGACACTATCGATATCGAATCGATACTCCGCAACCCTGGCTTATATACAAAATGCATATAAACAATGTATAAAACACAAAACAACAACAAAATCTTTAAAATTTCCTATTTTTTCAGCATTTATTAGTATGGAAGATATAAATCGTGCGTTTTATTAAACCCCGAACCAAGCCAAAATTTCCAAGGTCATGAATAATTGTGTCAGTGTTTTTATTTATTTTCGTTTCGTTTTTTTTTTGTTTTACATAATTTTTTCGCCAAAATCTAAAGAAATTTATATTTTAATATTGCGGAGTTTTCAAGTTTTAAAATAAACAAACAAACAAAAAAAAAATAATAAAAAAATCATTTGAAACTAATTTCTTTATACTTTACTAACCTTTAAATTTATTCAAAAGATAATAAAAGAATTTATTCAAAACGCAGTTAATACTATGTTTGCTTATACTACAAATTTTCTTTTATGTTGGCAGTGAGTCCAGGGGTAGTTCGTGGTACAGGGGCTGTTGCAGTTCAAATGTCTTTGTCGCTTATAACTTAATTTTTAATTGAGTACAAATATTATCAATCAATTTCGAAGCAATATTTTCTTCTTCTTTTTTTTTAACGTATTTTATTTATTTTTGTTTTTAAAAATTATTATATGATTTTTTGTTTATACATATTTTATTTTGCTTCTACTTTCTATCGCTGCTTCCTTTTGCTGTGTAAGTAATGAAAGTGAAATAAATATGAGTTTTGCATGATTTTGATTTATTTTTCAATTGATTTTGTTTTTTTTTATTTAAAAAAAAAAATATTTATTTCATTTTGAACTGAAATTTTTATTTCAATAAATTTCGAGATCTCACGCTAAAATTTCATTAAACCCAGCAAAATTTTCAACTTTATGCCATCTCCGAATATGAAAAATTATTTCAAATAATTACCGACATTCATCAATGACCAACAAATAATTTGTTCATCCGCTATGCCGTTTTATTTCCATGTGACGAGTTATCATTCCTATTAATTACCTTTATTATTGTTCGCGTGCTACCTTTTTAGTTATTGAATATTTTATAAATACTTAAAAATATGTATTAATATCTGTTAGTTTTATGAAAAAAAAAAAAAAAAAACACCCACCAAAATTAGTTATCTTGTTTTGCATGCGTGCGTTTTGAATTATCCAAAATAAATTTAAATATATTGATAACAAATTGCATACTTAATTCGCTAAAAAATTACATCTAACATTTGCCACCGTCTTAGTCTAGGATGAGTGTTTTGCAGTTTGTAGTCTCCCAAACATTTAGTGAATATTTTTTGTTGCTGAAAGTGTTGATTTATAATTTTTTGTTTTATAGAAATTATCTTTTCTCTTCGGTGAAATTCTTACAATAAATTAATAATTGTTTTTCTTTTTCTTTCTTTTTTTTTTCTTGTTTGGCTTAAGCAGGTGCATCATTTCATCATAATCGTCGATCGGGTCGTGAACGTGAAAGAGATCGTGAACGTGAACGAATGGAACGATTGGAAAGAGAAAGAGAACGAGAAAGAATACATGCACGTGATCGTGAAATGGTCCATTATGATATAAATGATGAAATAATAAATGAACGAAACTACAATGCCACCGATTATACAAGTCGAGGAGGACATTTAGCCGCAGCAACCACACATATTCGACATACAAATGAAGATAGTGAATTGTTACGTGAAAGAGACGGTCGCTATCCATTATCAAGTCAACCACATATTCAATCAAGTAGACGTGACCGGGACGAATATAGTCCACATCGTGGCGGTGGAAATAACAGAAGAGTACTAAATGCCATGTAGGAATCGTGGATATAGGAGTGGGAACAAGTTGACCATTATTTTGATCAATGAAGATTTTTTTTTTTTAATTTTCTTTCTACTGATCTAGTTGTTATATGTTCTAGTCATATTTACATTCTACTTATTCTCTATACTGTTTCATTTTCATTTTTCAAATTGCCAAAAATGTATTTAACTTGCTAGCACAATTTCCAGAACTTATAGATTCTCTAATCATATATTTAGTATATTTTCAATGTGCCAAAAGAACAAAAAAAAAAAAAAGAAATCGTATTAAATTAACTTGCTGTTTTCTCTTGTACTCTTAAACTTAAATCAACTATCAACTATAATAAATAGTATTTGTGTAGTGTACCATTTTACTTGAACATGAATTAATAGTAAAATGTATTTGTTTATTATTTATCTTAAAAAGTCCTCTTCCATCATACTGCAAAATCTAATCGTATTTAATAGTAATAATAGTAATAATAATATAATAATAATAATAATAATAATAATAATAATAATAAAACTAGAAAAACTGTTTAATCCATCATTTATCTTGTATCTCATTATTGTAGTTTTTCATTTGTTTCTTTATTTAATTTAAATATAATTTTCAATTAAATGGAAAAAAAAAGTCTTCAATATCAAAATTTAAAACAAAGCCAATAAAACTTTAAAATGCACTTGTATATGAATTTTTGAGGGAAATAATGAATAATTCTAATTAATGGTAAACAAGAAATCACAAACTAAAAAACATATAAATACTACTTCGATCGGTTTCGATTCCATAAATATCTCGATTTTTCTGTTTATATACTCGAAAATATCTATTTGTGCATTTTAATTAAAAGAGTCGTCTTGCCCCACTCCTAAGTACTTTGTATGTTGTATTTTGCCGTCGTCCTTTTTTACTTATTGATTAAATGTGTTTGTCAAAACTATTGTAATTTCGAAAATAACATTCATTGCAATAAATATTAATTTAGAGAAGAAAATAAAAAATAAAATAAATATTAATTAGGTAGATCGTCGATATTCTCGAAAATAATTCACAATCTTCATTTTATATCCAAAAAAAAAAAACCGTTAGCTGTATTAAATTTTAAGGATTTATAAAATTGATTATTTAATAATAATAAAAATATGATATATTAAAACCATTACAAAGCTTTAAGTAAATTAATATACATTTTTTTTAAGTATTTGTTCATTAAATTATTTCGTGGAAATAAAAAAAAAACCGAAGGTTTTGCGGCGATTTAAAAACAAGATAAATGATAGTACACACATTAATTGCTGAAATGCAATTAAAAATCTGTACAGAAATAATGTAATTGAAATTTTTGTTAAATAAAAAATATATATGTATATTGTATATATATAATTATATACATAACTATATACATATTAGGGTGGCGCGATATTTCGTTTTTTTCTTTTAAGAATAAGAATCGGCCTGGTGCGCAAAAATGGCCAAATTCAATTCCGAACAACATTTGCTTTGGAGGTTTTCTTATAAATCCCTCCTTCCATCTCCTCAAGAGCCCTAAAATTTCGTATGAAAACAAAGGAAAACAAGCTGCCAATGGATTGGTACTTGACTTCAATTTTGTATGAAATTAAAAAAGAAAAAAAATCTGGAGGTTCAAAAAAAAAGCCAGTACATATATTTTGAAAGAAATTTTAATTCTGCGTCTCTTGGTATATTGACCATCAAAATCCGCCCGGCCACACCCGAGTTCCAACTCAATAAAAAAGAAAATGGGGTCCCACAATCCAGAAACAAAACAGTTTTGAAGTGAAAAAAATTCTGCTTCTTTTGGTATATTGACCATCAAAATCCATCCACATCGGAGAAAAAAAAAATGCCAAACCAATACTTGATTTTTTCTCAAAAATGAAGTAAAATGTATGGTAAAGGTAAACTACATACCTTTGCTATAATGAGTTATCACTTACTTCATAAAACCTCTAAATAAAACATCTATAAAATGAAAATGGAATTTAAGCACTTAGCTTAAAATATTTCGATGTTGTAGCAAAGGTATGCAGTTTCCCATACATGTTTTTCTTTCTTTTCATACAAATATTAGAGCTCTTGAGGAGATGAAAGGAAGGGTTTATAAGAAAACCTCCAGAGCAAATGTTGTTCAGAATTGAATTTGGCCACTTTGGCGCACTAGGCCGACTCTTATTCTCAACAAGAACGAAAAATCGCACCACCCTAATATATATATATATAATATTTATACACATTGACCTCTTAATATCCTTAATATACTTCTGTATAGAATAAACGATGCGAAATTTCGTTTACAGCGCATATATTGCACATATTTCTTAGTCTTATTATTAACTCTAAATCTTTGTAAGGAACATCTTTGTGAAATATCCAAAACCAAAATATAATAAATCTGAATTCATAGTTTTTATTATTAAAGCATCGCATCTACAATTCACGTAAGGTTTTGTAAGATTTGTAAGGATTTTTGATCACAGACTTTTGTGTTTTTTCGGCCAGTGTTTTCGGC
>JAABKK020012585.1:4470-22075 GCA_011634745.2 Catotricha subobsoleta
CATAGAAATTCCCGCTATTAACACAATGCTCAGCCATTCTCTGTAATCATAATATCAAACATCCTAAGAAATCACATTTTCCAGCATGTTCAGTCTTGCGTCTGGATATCGTATCCTCAGATAAACTTTATCTGTCATCATACACTCAAACATTCTCACCCACATCTAATCCTCATACATCTACTTCTATTAGATCTATCATCAAGCATTTTTCGTTATCATAAACTCAGATCGGTTGAGTAGTTAGAGAGGAGAAGGCGTACATACAGAAATAGACCTTTGATTAAATTACTGATCAGACTACGAAATTGACCTATCTATTTTGACAATAAATTGTTAATATGGATTAATTAGGCAATAAAATATCGATTTCTGGTCAAAAATAAAGGTTTTTCGCAAATATCTCTGCAGCCCCTCAACTAAAAATAATGCTGTATAGCGTATAATCTCACTGTACCCTCACTTGTTTAAATCGGTTAGGCAGTTGGAGAGGCAGCTTGTTTTTTCGAAAGCTAAAACATAAGAAATAGATCACCCTAATATTTGTAAATATATATATTATAATACAATATAATATTATAATATAATATAATATATCAACCCAAATCCAATATTGTCCAAACAATTATGTTATATTGTAATAGTAATATTTTATTGAATCGATAACAAAAGTCTGTCAAATATATTGTAATATATTATAATATATTATATAAATTCCTATTTTATTTAATAGTAAAACAAACGAAACAAAACAAATAAATAAACAAACAACAGGACACCATTTATTTCGTTTAATATTATAAGGCTGTTGCATAGCAAAAACCTAAGCTATAATAATACATTAACCATACGAAACCAAACCAGACCAGATAGATTAAAGCTCAAGCCATATACAAAACAAAATTTTAATTACGAAATTGTTTAGTATTTCATAAAATATTCATAAAATGAAACTTGTTGTTGTATTATTCTTCATTTGATAGCTCTTTGGTCTGGTTGTTGTTGCTAAATTTAATTACGAAAATTGCGATTATGTTAGTTAATTGAAACAACAACAATAACAAAAAAAAAAAAAAACAAATAGAAAAAAAACAACAACATCATCAACAACAACAAAATCTCCACCAAGGCAATATAATAAATTTTCCTAAAAATAATAAAAAAAAAAAAAAAAAAAACCGAAAGAACACATAAATACATTTACCTTTAAGCATTTTATTGAAATAAAATGTCTTCTTCCGTAAAATATTAAATAGCTAGATATTATAATTGTATATAAAATTTGCTAGCAGACTCCTGCTTACCAATTTTATATATTACTTATATTTATATTTAAATAGAAAGGGGTGTAAAATTAAAATGACAGATTTTCTTTTGAAACAAACACTAAATATGTTGATTTGGTCTTAATTGTAAATATTTATAACATATTTTAGTGTGTGAATTTATCGTATTTAGTATAAACCCATTCGCACTCACCACTCATATAATTTAATTAAATTATTTGAATTTGTGTTTGACTAAACGACTAATACAAATATTATATTCAGACCAGTTTTCATTATGGAAATATCTATTTATAGAGTGAGCCTTTGATAAATAAATTATGATATGAAAACATTTTGTTTATTTCGGATTAAATGAAGTAATAATTTTTTTTAAATATGAAGGGTTGCTTACAACTGCGTTAATCAAATCAAATATTTTAACTATTTGAACTATAATCGTATTATACATTACTATACATTATATTAGATTATTGTTTATAATTTAATAAATATATTTCAAAATTGTTGAAATCGCTTAATTTTTTATTGTGATAATATTTTAAATATATATTCTTATTTGAATTTCGGAGCTGGTTTTTGGAGTTTTCAAATAATCACGAAAAGATAGTCAGAACAATGAAAATAAAGTACAAAAGAAGGAGAAAGGATTATGTGAAAGTTTTTTTTTTTATCATAAACTTTCAATTTTTGTGGGATTCGGTTCAAAATAGATTTTTTCAATTAATATTTTGGCAATTTGTAAGGGTAAAATGTTCGAAGTTCTTCGGGCTCGGATCCCTGTTTCGAATAATATTGTCCTCTCTTTATTTTTAAGAAACCGATGTCTCATCATATAACGCTATGACCTTAACAGGAATTAATTAATTAATTATTAGTTGGTTATGTAAACATATAAATAAATAAAGAAAATAAATAAATATTACAATATTAATATTAAAAATATATTTAATCATATCAGATTACAGATTTCAATAATAGGATATTGCTCACATAAATCTTGACAATATAAAATATATTATTGTTGCCGCAATCAGATTTGAAATTAAATGAGTTGGAATTCTTAAAAATATATCGAACGTTACTAATATTGTTTTTTTTTTACCGTGAAATCCAAAATCTTTGTGCCATCAAAATTAAAAATAAGTACCTGGTTCATTTGTATTCAAAGTATCGCATCAGCGCCGTTTTAACGAAGGCTAAATTCTATTGATACAAAATGCATTTCATAAGTTTAATTTAAATTAATTAATTAATTTAATTTAAAATTGTGAAAATAGTACGTTTTGGAAGTTTGTTTTTGGATAATCTAAAAACATACAAAAAACCCGGTCGGTTGGTTTAAAGTGTAAAATAGCCATCACAAAATATAAGTAAGCGTGTTTTAAGAGTTTTATTATATGAATTTAAAAAGCATTAATCCGTTTTAAAATCAATCGTATGTATGGTAATACATTTGAGAGAGATTTTGTTTTTATTGAATTGAATTTAGGATTGAGTATCCGTAGTTTCGTTCTTTTATGGATTTTTTTTTTCATTATTTTCTCAGTTATTTGGTTAGGTAAATATTTTAAAGATCTAATACAGTAATAACTTTTATATATTATACCGAGAGTTATATATAGTGGATTTTATCGTGTAAAGGTTTATTTATATTTTTATCAAAAGTGGAAAATATGAATATGAAACGATATATATGACAATAATTATTGATAATTCTACCTTAAATTCAATATTAACGATGTACTTTCATATATAATTTAGTTATTGATATCAGAATTTTAAAATAGAATATTTATGTAGTGTATAAATAACAAACATTTATAACATTATTTTTTAAAATATTATCAGATAAAAGTATCAGAATAGATTTAAAATATAATTGGCAAAATGAATAGCTTCGAAGTTAAACAGAAAAGCTGGCAACTATATGTTAGCTACAATGACTGAAAACTAAACATCCAAATATTATTATAATTTAATTTGCTATTTCGAACCGGCAACAGAATATCATCAATCCATGGTGTCTGAACCATAATGTTGATACAAAAATTAAAAAAAAAATAAAATAAATAAAAAGAAAACTATACAGCATATTTAATTTTTCAATTGAATGTCGCTTGGATAAAAACGTATATAAATCAACGTCAACAAATATCAGTGTGTAAAACTTTTATCGAAAATGTTTTTATTACTTTCATTTAGCTACAAAATTTTTGGTCACAAATTCCATAAACACAATTTTACATTTTATAAATTAATGCAGTCAATGATATAACAAAAATCACTATGTGTTTGGTTTGACATCGAAATTCACGTAATAAACGAATAATGTTATGTTTATCCAATTTCTATATGTTGTTTTGTATTTTGAAAATTTCATTTTTCATGAAAACAATTCCTGCAAAAGTAATAGATAATATGTAGAGGCGCCCAAAAGTCACCTACATTTTTGTAAATTATTCGTTTAAAAAAAAGAAAATAGAGAAAGTATATATGGACCAATTTAGATAAATTTAAATATATTCAAAACATAGAAGGAAAAACAAAAAAAAAACAGATTATTTTTCAATTCACCCTTAAACGATATTATTTACTTCAACTACTACGTTGCGCATATTTAGAATATATATATATATATTATATATAGTAATTTACATACATTAAAAAAACAAAATAAAAAAATAGATACAATCATTACAAAAGTCTCCAATGTTGCTGATCTATATATAAAATAACGAAACAAATTGGATTTTCCATTCGCTAAACAAGTGGTATTTATTGTTTCACATTGATCTAAATTGGTTTAGTTTAAAATTATATTATACAATCCACCGTTGCTTTGTTGTACAAAGAGAAAAATGAAAATGATAATTTTCTGTAAAATCAAATCAATCTATTATATCTACATTCGATAAAAAGATCTATTATTGAAATGAAATTCTATTTAATCATTTTCTATTTTGTGGTAGAAATTATAATAACAGAATATTATTATATAGTATTGTTTAACAATATAAAACCTAAAATAAAGTTAAATTTTAGTTTTATTTTTTACTTTTTTTTTTACAAATTTATTGAAAGCATTCAAACTGAAAAATATTATTTTCATACTGTTTCCTTTTTCTTTTTTTTTTTTATTTAGATAATAGTTGGATGTCGACGTATAGGTACATACAATAGCACTTATTATTAGCTATATTACTTTGTAATGTTATTAAATCGAAACATGAATGTTATTTTTGTTTTGTAACGAGCCACATACTTTTTTCCGTATTAATTTTTTTTTTTGAAATCATAATGGAGCCTGATTACGTGATTTAAACAATTGAACAGACATGATACGTATTTATGTATATTTAGAACAATATTGAGTATATGTTACCTACTTGGTATAACACGTCATGTATTATTATTTTTGGAATTTAAATTTTTGTTTTAACTTGTATTATTTGGTTTAGTAAATATATGAAATACGTGGAAAAATGCTTTTCAGATTTTAAACATTTTAATCTATATCATTAAATTATTAAAAATATTTAGTTTATTTATAGTGTCTTATATGACAATAGTAGGGTGTCTTTGCCAAGTTTAAAATAACTTGTGGTAAAGTAAATGTTTAAAAACAATGTTGATCCTGTGTTGCTTATAAATGTTATCATAATAATATTCTTTAGATATTGTTTCACCATAATTTATTCCAATTGTTTTTTTTTTTTACCTCAGTTAAATATTAATCACAGCAATTGTTATTGTACATGGAGTAACCAATATATACTGTGGTAATATGATTGATTTAATATAATTTTTAACAATACGTACATATTTAAGCTAATATGTATCTCCAAAATAATTATTCTTATTATGTATATCAGTTAAAATTATATCTTTTTTTAGTGTCACGTAAATATGAACGACTATAAATAATGGTATAAAGAAATTGAATTTAAAAATTAAATATTTCTTATTTCAGGGTGATGGTCACAAAAACTGTTTATTTATAGCAATAAAAAAATTTATTGAAGCTACGTAATTCCATTCAAAAGTCACGGAGTTTAGAAGATGAAAAAACACAAACATTAAAAATTAAAAGTTCAACTGGCTTGCGTGGTGCTCAGATGTTAATAAATTCGACCAACAAAATTATAGAATAAAATCAAAGATTTTGGGAAACGAACCACTCTAATAAATAATGTCAAGAGATGAAAAATTTTAAGAAATTTATATACGTTCCGTGAAAGTTTCAAAATTTTGTGAAATAAAATAATTCAATTTTCGTCTGTAAATATTTAAAGAGTTATTAGATGAGTAATTTGCAAAAGATTGCGATAATTAATTTTGTACCGTTGGAGAAATATTTCCGTTTGTTGGAACTCGAAAATGTATGGTTACCAAATTTAATTTAATACTACCCATTTTTGAATTCAGCATTGGCAAAAAAAAAAGCATGTTTTAAATAATAATATCGTAGATGTGAAAGTTAAATATTGATGGGGTAAGTAGTTAGTTGTGCAATTTAATTGAACAAAAAATCGTCAATTGTATGCATTTTAAATATTGAATTTAAAATAATCTGCGTTTTGAATAAAATTGGATTTTATTTACTTATTCGTTTTACTTTGCTCACTGTATATTTTAAACCTTAAAAACTTCTGTTTAGGAAATGCTCAAATAAAAAAAAATAAAATGGGTTCTTAATTGTTTAATAGCTTCGATTTTTGTTTTTTGAAATAACAATAAATGCTCTCATCTTTCATCAAGGAATAGGTTCATTATCATTAAGCAATCATTGCTCAAACATTAAGCAGTAGAATTTCAATATTCCCATATGACACCACATTAAAACTTAAATACCGACTTTTCATATAAAATATGTATTGTATTATTTTACATTTCTAATCATATTATGTTCTTATATATGTGGTTCTGATTACCGTTTTATATATAGTTTTGCCAATGTCTAAAATACAATATATACGTTGATGTTATCAACATTACAATGTATCTACCATAAAATGACCCTTGAACACTCTATATAGGATATTCTCTAGAGGTGCGCCGAATAGTGTTCGGATTCTCACCGAATATAGAATAATAGTGTATATACTAGTTTCACTCTTCATCATTCGTCATTTGAATAAAACAATACCGAATATTTACCGAATAGATATTTTTTTGTTTTAATTATAAGTTTATTTAAGATCTGGAAATTAAAAACCTTTCCAACATACAATTGTAGAAATTTTAATTGGATATGTCGGTATATTTTCCATCTTGGAACAATCCAATTTTCACATGATTTTGGACATAATTCGTAAAAAATCTGGATATTTATCTGATATTGAAATATATTTGGTACATTTCCAAACAATTTTCTTACATTCTTTTGGTTTGAGCAACGATTCCACTATTCATTTTCACAGTTCTCAAGATCAGCCCTAGAAAAGTATTCTGCATAGGTGGACTTGGTTAAGATTTTACCATTCTGACATTCACCACCATTTCACTATTTTTATAGTTCCCCCGCTGGAGCTCAGCGGAAATATGTTCTATAAACATTGACTTTGCAACGATTCCACTATTCATATTAATAATAATATTGATTAGCTTCTTTTGATATAAAATTAAAATGGGTAATATATACATCAGCTAATTATTTAAAATTATATGAGACTATGGGAAATTCCATCGTTAGGCACGTTACACGTTCCGACGTTTTGGATCAAACTGCGTAAATTCCAATAGTCAAAAATTTAAAAAAATGTCGGTCAATGATAAACATTTACTACCATACATCACATTTTTCAAACCTCTCCTTAAGAAGTTATTGATCATTTTATGTTGTATAAGAATCTTATAAGAAAAAGGGTTTTCAGTAGATAAAAAGAGTAGTATTGCTTTGATAAATTGTTTTTCTTTACAAAGTGATGAGAATCGATATTTAACACAACTTTAATTTTATAGTAACTCGTGAAATATTGTAGAATTAAAAATATTTCATATAATTCATTTTTCACATTTTTCCGTTTTGCTGTGGAATTGCCCCTATGCGAAAATAGTGCTTATTAACTAGCGTAAATTCATGATATATATCGTAAGTCATCAAAATTTTAGAAATAAAACGACAAAATTGTCTACTCAGCAAAAAGTCCGCTCGGCAAAATTGTCTACTCGGCAAAAAGCCCACTCGGCAAAAAGTCCGGAAACCATATAGTCTATAATCTGTACAAATAAATTATTATTCAAATAATATTTCACTTGTTGAAATTGGTTGGATAGTTGTAAAGGGAAGACATACACACAAAATCAGACCTTGGATATTGTACTTGGGATTTTCGAGTTTTCGATAATTTAATATTCATTTACTATTTTTGGTTTTCCTAAAACTCACTATCTGTTGCACCTTTAATATTCTCAGAGGATTTTTAGTAAATATACCGTACAACAAAACACAATATAACAATATTTATCAATGTATATGTTATTCTGTACAGTGTTCATCAAAGGTCTCTTCAATTGCCTTAATTGTTTGCTTTCAATATCCCCGTGGGTACATCATATACAAATTGTTTGCATTTATATATATATAAACATATAGAAAAAGAAATTCGAAAATATATTTATGGTATATCAAGACAAATATTCAATGTATTGTGAAAATACAATGAATTTTTAAGTATTACACGATACATCCCTTAAAATATTATCTATTCACGTTTTAGTGTTTAAGTTGAATGGTGAACATATCGATTTGTTGTTACAATTATTTATGGTTGCTTAATATACACTTTACCTTCGTAACTTAAAATACTTAAATACATTTATGATAATTTTATTGATTTTGCGGCTAACACTCCATTCGTAAATGGGAAAAAGAAAATATGAAAATATCCATCAAGTACAATTTGTAGCATTTGTGATTCTTTATTCTGAGAATGGAATTAAAGAATAACATTGTAAATATGATTAGAGAAATGATAAATTTGTATAACAAACGATAATAGTGTTTATTCATTTATTTTATATAAGTATATTTATATATATATCTTCTTCTTTTTTTTCTTTTTTGCACTTCATTTCTTTAACATTTTAATGAGATGGAAATTTTTCTTGGAATTCAAAACCATTATCAGATTGCAAAATACTTATGGATTTTGTTTTGTTTTATGAAATCAAAGATATTAAAGTACAATTAAGTACCCTTTATTGTAAATATTTATTCGTCTTTGACTTTATAAATACAATATTGTTCTTATATATTTATATATTTGTTTAACTTCTATTGAATTACAAGAAGACTCCTGAATTTCACACATTCACAGTATAACGTTCAGTGATAACTTCAAACTTCAAACTTTTCAAATATGTTTCAACTTTAAATAAATTTGTGAAGGTGTTCCTGTTAACCTACTCCGATATATGTTGTACTCGTATTCTCATATGGGGATTAGGGGAGAAAATGTGCTTGTTATTCTTATTTGTGTTGTTATACAGTTGTTTTTTTTTCACTTTTGTACATGAAGTGGAATAAATTTCATATTACAAATAATATTGAAGTACAAGCGATCTTAAAAAACTTTTTTTTCTTTTTTTAACGGGATATAAACAATTTTTTCAATATTTTTAAACAGTTATACAAATATATCGTACATATTTTTTTTGTAGGATATTTTTTTAAGTAGGATATTAATGAAATTCTGAAAAACGAAAAAATTAGGTAACACTTGAACAATTAAAAAAAAAAACTATAGAAATTGGATCGTATACATTTTATGAAGATGTACTATATGTAAATTGTAAATTGACTATACTTAGTTATCGAGAAAAGCAAAAAAAAACTTTTAGATTTTACCTCTCACCTTTTATTTTCGGGTTCGGAGCCGTTACTATACAAACAAGCTTTCTCCAATCCTTTAGCGGATTTCTCAAACAAGCTACCAATCCATTGGCTGATATTCATAAATTATATATTAATAATAACTTCAATAAAGTTGTGCACCAATACATATATTTCAAAAATGTTTTCTCTCGAAATGGAAACTTTTGAGCACATAACACCTAAAAAAATCGACAATAAAAAAATATCTAATACAAAATCAAGTCACCCTTTTTTAAATTAAAAGAAAAATTTGCAGTTACAAAACAATTAATGTGTCAAAAATAATTAATGCGTAGAAGCAATTAATATTATTTAAAAAAAAAAAAATCCCCTACCAAATTCTCTTAATTTGATTTAATATGTAGAACAGTGGGAAAAAGTAAATTATGTTAAACTTATTGAAAAGCCATAATTAAAAAATATATTAAATTCATTGAAGATTGCTAAAAAAAACTTATTTACAGCTTTATTTTATAAAAAATCATTGCTCAGGAGCTTTAATTATTATAAATAAATAAATGATAAATTCTTTGAATAAAAATAAATTTCAAGAAAATGTTTAAAAATTAAAATCCTAAGAAAACAAGTTGCCAATGAAGTGGTACACCGTACACGACTTTATTCTTGTATAGAAAAAAGAACACGTGGTTGAAAAAAAGGGGGCAGTACCGCCGAGAAAAAAATAGGGGCAGCATTACCCCTAAAAAAAAACCAAAAACTGAAATAAAAAATTGTCTCGCAAGACAAAAAAACGAAATATTAAAAAACGTCAGCATGTATATTTTTGTCACAAAGCGTCTTTTGATATATCGACCAAACCTGAGATCCAGAAAAAAGTGGTTAAAAAAAAATAAAGTAAAACGGATAAGCAGAATATAATTAAGAAATCATATTGAATTAAATTGTGAGTTTTATAAAATTGAACAATTGAAAAAGTTACAATATAGTTTTAGTTTGTAATAAAAGTTTGAAGAGTAAGTATTATAATAAAATAAAATAATTATTCTAAAAATATTATTTTAATTTGAAAATAGTTAATTATATAACATCTAAACATTATTAAAGGAATATTACCAATTATTCTATACGTACATTAACAGTCATTTTCTTTCATATACTTTTGTGAAGATCCTACAATTTTTCTTTTTGTTGCTGTTATAATAAGAATTCTTAATTCTATATCTACTTAAAATTTATTGTAATAAAACTACGGAAGCTATGATTTCCTGTAATTTTTCTTTCAATATAGGTAGGTACCTGGTTGCACGGTATACCAAAATTCAAATTATAAATTCGTATAATTATAGATATTTTTATTTTTTTCTAAAGAGAAAAAACTATGAATAAAGTCTCATTAATTTATTTTTTTATTTTTGCCTGTCGTGTCATTTTAGTGAAATGTGCGTGCAAATAGGTTTAAATGAAGGCTAAGAGAATTAATTTTGAACAGTGGAAGACGTAAGACGTTTATAATAACATTTATAGAAATATCGGAAATGGCATGAGTAAAGTGTAAGATGATTATTAATGAGCAATACATCATAAGCAACATATAACTTACATCCATCTAATATAATTTTATGAACTACAAATTAAGGATTAATAAAGATTTTCATCATATTAAAATTATATATGGGATAGACAGCAAATATTTTGTTTACGTTAATCTACAGCACCTTGTGAAATCTAAAATTTAAAGAATATAAATTTTTCTATCGTTAAAATAGAATGTGGTAAGCTTTATAACGTGGCTTCATCAATTACTGTTATAAAATACATAAAATTTATATTAAATATCCAAATATCCCAGAGATGAGTAAATTATTAAAGGATCAGCATTTTATTTTACCAATAAATTTATCTATTTTTCTAAATTCAAACAGTATACTGAATGGAAATTGATGTTGTCGATTAACATTTAAAATGTAGACCAACATATACTTGCTTAAACGCGATAAGAACGCCTTTATGAAAAGACACATTAAAAAATTCAAATTTTTCTAAACGCACATCATTTGGTTTTGGAACGTATATGTTGTCGTTTTCAATATAATCACCCATAATTCAGTTTGGAGGTTTTTAAAAAAAAGAAGAAAAAAAAAACAGAAAAAAGGGAACCCATTACACAATATAAGACCATGTCTATAAAAATAGTTTCCAGTATATCCAAAACGATTAACTTAACGATAAATATATCCCATAAAATACATTTTAAGTATCTACACATTCTACACACAATACCCGTTATATGTACGAACGTAAAAGAAAATTGCACATATTAAAATTCTATATATAGCTGGTGCTAGCCCCAGTAAGTATATTTGCCGATGAGTTTTCTTGTAAATAACTGAAATGAATGGCCAGAACCAGATACAATAAAATGTAAAACACGCAATGAGAATGCGGGACCGAAAATCGTTCAATAAATTATGCAGAATGGGTCGTTTAAAATCTTATCGAAATATAAAAAGGAAAACATATGCTTACAAAGAATATAATAGTCACCAGCCAATATTTTCGTTGATTTTCCTTCTTTTTATTATAACAAAGATTAGTTGAAATTCTTGAATTCAAGCACCGTGAATTACAAACATTTGTATGACTAAGTCCAAAAGTAATCCATCATCTCAAAATCAAAATATGTATTCATTTTCATATAATCTAATATTCATAAAACGAAACTAAATATTAATTTATAGGTTTGAGTAATACGCGAGAGAACAAAAAAAAAATAACTAAATTTCTGTATTATTAGGCCAATCAAATATAATTGTTGTTTGAATATTTATTCCTCGTGTAGAATAAAGTTTTTTTTTTGTGCTGCACGCGACGCATAACACCCTTTCTACCGGAGCTATATTGCTTTCAGTCTGTAAATCATTATATAAATATTTTCCACAGAGCTCATGACGTGTATAACACTATTCGAATAGGTGTGCACACAATACTCATATAACACACACAAGATTGTAATAACAAATGTACTGGCTGTAATGAAAATATCGAGAATACTATAGTACATTAACTACACTAAATATTTGAGGATATCATAATACTATATCAGCTTGAGTAGTAAAATGATTATTATTGTTTGGTATCTGTATTTGTGTAGTAATATCTATTACTGACCTGGTTTTTTTTTTATTGATCAATTATTAATAGAAGAAAATGTTTATTGAGCGTTTTCATTACAATTCATTTTTATATAATTCATTACTTACCATTTTTTTTTTTTTTTTTTTTAATTATGACAATTTGGTATAATCGGAATTATAATAGTATCTATCCCATCTTTTAACATTCGGCATAGCAATGAAATATTACTATCGATGTTCAATCTATACAAGTTCTGTCATTTAAAAGCGTTATGGAAAAATTATATCAAATTTATATAAAAGGATTATAATTAGTGTATGTTTAAATGTATTTGCACGCATCTGTACACTCAGAAACAGTGACAGGCAATATATTCTATTTAATGCTATCGTTAGCTGGAGCATTTTAATACTGTAATATGTTTTTGTGTGGTAAGTATTGCTTACAATTAAAAATGAAACTTTCTAACTTATCAAGGTAGCGGTAACTTCAAAAGCAATATGACATGAATTTATTATGTGCTATACAATCATTTATTCACCATATACTTATTTTAAAAAAAAAAATCAATGTACATAGTTATTATTTTATCCTTCTCAACGAAAAATAGACACAACAATCATTAATATTAATATACATACTTGATGAAAATTTGGAAGATAGCAATGAAATTAAATACCTATCTATCTTTTAAAATATTTAATACTCTTTATTGAAAACAAATTTAGGGTGGTTCATTTTTTAATATGGGAGTTCCAAATAGCTTCGTTTTTTCTAGCTCCAAAAACTTATTTTTGTATTATTTTTTGGGGCGAACCACATACTTTAAGTAGCGTATTAAAAGCCTAAATCGTTATGTTTATGACACTATTGTTATTATTTTGTTTTCTGTTTTTTTTTTCTTTTTCATTTATTCTATTTATAATTGTACATTAGTAATACATTAATTTGAGATTCTGAATTCAATTAAGATTAACTACGAGATTACACCTGATATACTGTAATCATTTAGGGAATGAGATTCTACAATTGTATTTAAACAAATATTACAGCTATGAAGAATAAAATAAAGTTAAAATAAAACAAGTTTTCTATAATGTTTTGGTTCCGCGCAATCCAGTTGAACTTGTGATTTTGAGTGTTTGTTTTTTTTTTTATCTTCTAAAGTTCTAAACCCCATCAATTGATTTGAATTTCAATTTTTTTCTTAAATTTAACAAAAACCGCGAAAAAACGCGCACTGTATGTAAATTTATTATTTTGGAAAACTAAAAAAACATCCTCTTTCCAAAAAAACACGTGAAAAAAATCCGCGCTATCGTATTTTAGAAATCGAGGTATGTTAATTTTTTAAAAGTTATAAAAGATACTACATATTTTGTTCAAAATCAAGGTGGGATCATCCTCTGAAACTTAAAAAACATAATATCTTATGTTCAAAAACTTAATTTTTTTTATTTTGGCCAAAATCGACATGGTCACCCTTAGTTTGTCGATGAGTCAAAAAAGGGAAACTTTGGAGCCACGTTAAGAGTTTTAAACGTCTTCCAATCGGCCAAAAAATGGAGGCAACTCTACACTCTAATGGTAACGGTCCATTACCAAAAACCTTATAGCGTTTCAAAAATAAAGATATGTAATAATAATTAAAAAAATTCCATCTGTTCCAATAATATGATTTTTCTCAAATTCTACATTCGATTGCAACTATTTCAAAACAAAATTTAAATATATTCATACTCAATGATAGCTGAATAATGTTTTAAAATTAATATTGAATAGAATTATTTAAATTATTCTTCAATGTTTACATAACATAAAATTGTCAATAAATAATCATTTGTTATGCTTTAGCCTTTCTATAAATTTCATAAAAAAAGCATAATCAACCAAAAGTTTTATATTTTTATAGTCCTCATCAAGCAAAGCAATCATAAGCACTTACTCATTAAATTTATTACATTTCCAATTCATATCTTTTTGAATGCATTGCGTGTAAGCACATACTTTAATAGTTTATGACTTCAATTTTATGTTATTTTTTTTTTTTTTTTTTTTTGTAAACTCACCTTATATATTATTCAACAAAGCATATTACAAATTATGGCATGTGCTCAATCGCCATGAACTATTACCCTGTCTGTCTACATAACATAATTTTATATTATACCAAATACTTTATTATACTTTCATAGTAACTATTTTCACAAATATATTACCATATACGCTAAAAGCTCAAATAGAAAATAATAATTGAAATCGTCAAATATAATAATAATTGACATAAATAATTTTCATGTTATTAATGATTGGTAGTAAAGATTAAAGTGGCCACAAATCAATTTAAAATAATAAAAAAAAAAAAAACAATACCCAGAAATAATACACAAGAGACACCAAGAAATTTTGCAAAAATTGTAAATTGATTGGTATGCTGGTAAGGGAAAACTTTCTTTTTTCTTTTTGTATGTAATTACTTTTCGACACTTTAATCTATTTTTTTTTTGTATTTATTTTCCAAAATACTAAATACAATACAGTTAACTCAGTTATATACAAAGCCCACCTACATTGTGCAGCTAATTAAGGAAATCTGTTTTCGTTATTTTATGCAGATTAAAAACAATAAAAAACAATAAAGTTAAATTGGTTTTTGATCCAATACTGCTTATTGTTTTTATTGTTTAGTATAATTTGTTCAATTGTGTATCATTCGGTTTTTCTATGCTCTCGGTTTTTTTGTTGTTTTTTTTTTTTGTATTATTTTTTCCTCTTTTTTATGTTTTACATAATGTGGATAATTCAGCTCTAAATACAAATTTTTATTGGATAATGCTTTAGGCTTATGGACGGTTATAATTAAATATTGTAGAATTTTGTATTTTATTTAAATTTCACCTAAATATTTTAATGGTTTTCCTCATACTAAATATTATTGGGTATGCACATTTGATGGCATGAAAATAAAATGAATTAAATTGAAAATGCAAGTTTTGAATGTGGTGAATATATTGAAATTCACTATTTTTTTTTCCTCATTTTATTTATTTAGTGTGACGATCGACAATCAATGTTAATTTTGTATAAATTCGCTGAAATTTAAAACGAAATTAAAAATTTGTATATGTAAAAAATGCTTTTTGATAAATTTTGGGGAATAAAAAAACAATGTTTTGATATTCTGAATTACAGTTGTTGGCATTCCCTTTTGATCTTTCTCTTTGTGCAGTGGTGTAAAAAAAAAATTTCAACTCCATCAAAGAGAGCTAAAACAAAAAGCCTACATAAATAATCATATTAGAATATCTGCATTATTTTTCATATTATGTTTTATATAGTGATTTCACCTTAATCTGCAAAAAAAAAAACGTGTGTGGGGACTTAAAAATTCAGACTGAACAAAGAAAAAATCCTGACCTTCCACGTGGGTCCCACGAGCCAAAAACGAAATATCTCAAAATATCTCAAAATATCTCAAAACTCCAGTATGAATATTTTCACGAAAACAAGATCCGACCACTGAATCCTGAGACCAAAGTCGGTGGTCAAAAAAGTGGCAAAAAATAAAATAAAATAAATTTAAGTAACCAATATTTGATTTTTTACAAAATTTTAATTTTTGAAAATGAAGTAAAAGAATTTTTAATAAGGTGATAAATTACATTAAAAATCACGTCTAAAGTTAATGTGGCGAACGCTTTTAGAAATTTGCACTTTTTTTAAATTAAAAAAACTACCACCACTTCACCTAACTTAAAGAAAAAATCGAGAAATTGTATGGTGTTCCAGCAAAAAAATTTGCAGGACGCGTAATTTTAGTTCGAATATTGGGGCAGGTGGCCGCCCTAGTCCCTATATCCAGATATATTTAGGTAGTATGTATTTGCCTAAACAGATGATTTTTTCCCATTTAACTTCTTATAGAATGAAAAACAGTTATTACTATTTGTCTAGAGTCTAGACAAAAGAAAAGAAAAACACATTGCTTTCAATCTCCCTATTCAATAATAGCTGGCATTTATCTAAAAGTTTTAATGACTTTTTTGTTTTCTGAAAAAAGAAATCCAATTCAATTTCAATACAATTACCACATAATTTACAGGTACAATTTATTTATTTAAGCACAAATTATTTTACATTATTTACATCTTTGCATTTATTATAAAAACGGAAAAACTTTAAAAATAATACACACCACAGGCTCTAAACTGAATCAATTACATTTCCCTTTAAATGAAATAAAGCACTTTTCGTAAAGCAAATAAGGGGCAGCGAAAGTTCATATAATTGAAATTGACTTTTATATTTATTTAACAAATTTAAACTGAAAATGTGTTAGAGCTCAGCTTGTAGTAAGTACTTAATTCGCATTGACATCAAATCAACAAAACATATTGCATACCGCATATAAATTGAATATATGTCGTAGAATATTTATTTGGCCAAATATTATATGTTTATTTACTTAAGTTATATTATGTGGATCTAGATCAGCTAATATAAGCAGCAATGGTATATTGTTTAATGATACTGAGTGTTTATTGCTATTATTATATTTGTTTATAACGTCTCTTGAGAATTCTTGTTTATTATGGTTCCTATGAAATTCAGCATATATTAAATGAATACAACAATAATAAATATATACATAAACAGTCAACTGAAGTCAACTGCATAGAGTACCGAGAATAATAAAACTTTATACCTCAAATATATTCGTATGTAGCATACAAACAAAATAAAAATGAATAAAAAAAAAAATAAAAGGAAAACGAAATACTCTTTCTTTACAACAATCTTTACAAAATCTGAAAATAACTGAGAAAAAAGTAGATACGTTTTTTTTTTTATATTAATTTTATATTAAACAAAAGTAATGAACATATTCATTTATTAATTTTTTTTCGTTACATTTGGGTTGATTTTATTTGAAGTATATGTATATTAAATGTTTTATTTGGTATAGAGAGTTGACGGTATTAACTAATTCACAGATATGAATGAGATATGTAAAATTATTTGAAATTTTATTTATCATTTATTAAGCCATTCATTCGTATGATCATCGATTTATTGAAGTCTAATTAATTTAAAAAAAAAAATTATACTTCCCAAAGTGTTTGGGAATACCTTAGGTATGTTAGGGCGGGAAAACCAGGGTTGCATACTTTTTGTATGCTTACTTTCGTAGATTGCGAAAAGTTAGTAGGGGTATTCCTGAGCTGTGTATTTCTACTCGCGTATTTATTGATGTACATTTACTCATTTCACAACGGGAACATCTTTTTATTTATTAGGATGTGTAATGCCATCATATTTGTAAACTTCAAACTTTTTAAAACCT
>JAABKK020012596.1:0-22041 GCA_011634745.2 Catotricha subobsoleta
ATCTTGAGACAAAATGCAACTCAGAAAACAGTGGTACCGGGGGTGTTACAAAAGATCGATCCACCCTAGTGTACATATTTTACTTATGTATAAGACAATAGTATAATTTAGTGAAAAAAGAATCGTAATAAATAATTATTATAGCGAGAGAGATGCCGCGATAAAGTTATAAAAAATTCAACTATGTATATTAAAAAATATTTGCAGAAGACATAAACACATGGCACATATCAATGGTATATAAATTATTATTGTATTCTTATAAGTACGTATTTATAATGTCTATGCTCTTGTTAACCGCCTGTATTACGTGTTATTAAACCAACCTGCAAAATAGTTTCAGTTAATAATTGCAATACAATAGTATGTTACACTTAATATCCGATATCAGTTTGCTTCATAAACAAATAAATATTTTTATAGACTTGTAAGATGTTTCAGGACAGGTTTATCGTATCACAGTGGAGCGCAGAGGTTTACTCTCAGTTGTTTAAATTTTTGAAGAAAAGGTATCGTCTCTTTGATTTCATACGAACATCAAGGGTTAATTAATCAATTATCAAAAAAGTAGGCGATTTCTTAATTACCTAAAATTTGAGTTTCGTACGAGTTTTTCCAACTCAATAGATTACTTTTCGGTATATTTTCTATTTAGAAGCTCAGATTGATATTATGATAACTCGTGAGTTAACGATGTGCGTGTATTTTGGTATTTGGTTAATCCAGTCTAGGCTAAAGGCGCAAACTGATTTCGATTGATTATAATTATACCGAGGGTACTTTCTATATGAGATTAAAACTTCTATAACCAAAAAAATGTTTCTCGAGGTCTTCAGTACAAAAATCTTGCATATTTTGTATGATGGTTTCTGGTCATAACATAAATAAAAACAAACACTACAAATTGTAATAAATTTAATAGGAATAACGAATGAATGGTAAAAAAAAAATCTTTGATCTTTTTATTTCATTTGCTATTTGATTGTGCATTTTTATGAACAATATACAGCACTTTTAAATCTATAGCATTATAATAACATTTTATTTATATTCGCATGATTTCCAACTGAGAAAAGGAAAGGTAAACTCAATATAGTTAATGTGCTGCACATACAATGGTCACAAATATTGTTGAAGTCAAAGCATATATAAGTAAAGAAAACTCTGTACGAAAAAATTAAGATAGATATTTAATGCAAATAAAAAAAAAACAACAATAACAACAACAACAGATGAATAGGAAAAATATGTAGAAAAAGTTTTGCACTTTCTAACTTATTTTTTACATTTTTTTTAATAGCATCTTCATTACAGCGCCTAATACCTGCGTTACTTTTAGTTTTTATTAATAGATTTTTGTATATTGAGTCCGCCGCAACCGACATTAAATTATATTGATTAATCTGTTACCAACCCTTAGATAGAATCTAAAAAAAAAAAATTAGGTTTATAGGCCGACACATTGAACACATTAACTGTCTTAAACATACAGGTTTCCTTTTCGAAATTAATTTATAACAATAGCGTGCTAAATGTTGAATAATATTTCGTCGTTAGCAATTTCAATTTCAAGTCCTCACTATAAAAAATATATACAAAACTGCCTATACTACAATTACAATATACAATTAGGAACCTAAATACCTAAATTTCTTTCTAAAAATAGTTAAATTGTTATCCAAGTTATGTTATGTTTAATTCGCAAACTATTTTTTTTTTCATTGTTGTTGTTATTTTGACTGATTGGGTTCATGGCCCGTGAATAATGTGTTAAAAGGATATTATTTACAAGTTTTCTGAATAGTTTTTAGAAGTGGTTTCAAAAATGATTAATTTTATATTGTATATTTAAACACTATGCGTTTACTGCCACTGCCGTTCGTGTTCAGTGTAACTATAAAATAATACATAGGTTGAAATTAAATCGATACTCCTCCACATTGTTATGCATAGAGTTTGATTATATCTAATATAAATTCAAAACTGGATTATTTTATGTAAGCATATTACTCGGTAAATAGAAAAATACTTATGCACAGTGGTACTTATTTATTATTGAAATAGCTGAAATGTTGGAGGACGATATGAATATAAATAAATTGGTATACATTCAGAATTCGCACATTAAATATTATATGCGTTTTATTTAATCGAAATGTAATTTATGGAATGTCTGAGGCCGGATATTGGAAAATCTTGTGATTAAAAAGGAGAGAGCACTATCGAACGGTCTACCAAGATTAATCGACATAGCCTCTTATTTCATTAGAACGTTAAGCTTTTGAGGCTGTCATAATATTTATATAAATTTAATTATATTTAATAAGTATTTGCTTCAAAAGGTAATCGTCTAAATAACAGATTTAAATATTCAGATTCTGTAATGATTCATTTATTGTAATTATTATTATTATTATATTTTATTAATATTTTGTAATAAATAATTATTGAGAAGACCTTCAATTTACATAAACAACGCACGATTTATTCGATAGACAGTATTTGAATATGTAGAGAACGTAGGCATTAATATTAATAATAGTAATAATAGTAATAATAATAAAACGAGTGGTGGGTAATGTGTATTAAATGTAAATTGTATTATAGAAATTAATAGTGGTGTTGTCTTAAAAAGGATTTTTTTTTTATTAAAAAGCTTTTATTTTATTTGTAGGTAATAGAAAATTGTCTTTTATTTAAATTATTTTTTTCCTCTTCACGTTTTCGAAAGTTTTTTGCATGACCAGGAAATTATTCATCACATCAAGGTTTTGAATTACATTTGCATGCCTAAATCGTAAATTTCATTATTAGCAATGTCTGCTGTTTTTATGGTCTTTCAATTTCCTAAACAGCATGTAGTACATGCCGATATTTATGTAACATAGGCAAAATTATATACTAAACAATGAAAAAAAAAACAAAATTATTAATAAATTCACACTAAACAAAGTGACCTGTGCTAGACAGAGAAAAGAAAATATTGACCTTCAGGTTTAATTCTAACCTATTCCTTCTTATTAAATTTATTGTCTATTTTCAATTGACGCAGACAGTAAGTTTGTTTCTATCTATAAAGTATAATTTCAAGTTATCAAAATCTCCTCTCTTTCCTATTAACAATACTGAGTTGATATGATATAAGCTTAAGCATTAAACCTAGAATGGGACTTAAGTTAAGTTAAAAGAGCCAATCAATAAAATGTAATATATTTAGAAACTATGAATGATTCACTTTTAGAAAATAGATTCAGCAGCTATGCCAATATGGTATTATTATCTCTTATTTTTCGCATGTATTTAAATAAAATAGAAGCGTTAAAAAGAATTAAACCTATTTTATCTTATATTTATATCATATTTTTTCATGCTCAAGTCAATGTTAATAAAATTTCTAACGAAAACAACATTAATTATTTGCATATTCGTTGTTGTCCAACCAAACAGTATTCGGTATATACATAAGAAGTGACCATATTATGATAATATTTTATTTTATTATCATTTAGGTATATTATACAAGCCTAGATAATCCATATAATAAATAATTTTTTTTTTACATGATACGCACCTATGATATTATGTGCGATGTAAAACAAAAATTCAATATCTGACCACCTACACGAAAAATCAAAAGAAAAAAAAAATAAATAAATAAATAATCTACACACGTTTACTTTGTTCTTGACGACAACAACAACGACGACGCCGAGATATTTTTAGAGACAGAAAAAAAAAATATATATTAAAGCAAAAACGCTATATTGCAAACAACGAACAAGAAACACCATAAGATTCATGGAAATAAAGGTGATTGTTGATCATCTGTGAAATTCAGACATCAATGTTTTATTTTATTATGTGTGGAAAATGGACGAAGATAGATGCCTACATAAAAGTAATAAAAAAAAAATCTAAATGATTCATGCATTGCCATTTTGTAAGAGATTCAAGGTTGATGAAATTAATAACTATTGTATTTAATTAATAAAAATGTACGAAAATTAATTAAATCCAATAATATTTCTATTTAGCACCAATCAGTACCGTTGCGCTGGATCTTGGCACTATAAGCCAGATTAAGAAATTGACCGCCTCTAATTGAAAACCTAATCGTAAAAACTCTGATGAGCAAAAAAAAGGTACTCGCTGTATAAAACATACGCAAAAAACTCGCGGTGTCCCCTAGCCGAAATACTCGATTTAGCCGCCTTAGATTTGGCTGCCTTTTGAGAGAAAATTTGGCCATCTTAGGCCCAGGCCTGTCGGCCTGTATGTGCTCGCAACGGGCCCTTCACCAATGCTTTCAGTGAATTCATTTGTTGATATGCTGGGCATCGGATGCAATGTAAGAAAATAATATTAAAGTAATTTCGAATGAGAAAAATACATCAGACGTATACTATATATATTTATATGTGTGATAATATTATTTATTTTTAAGTATTTAATCATAAAACCTTTCTTTTTAGAACGAGAAACAAATTAAGATAGGCGCAAATATTTAATTTTGTCTTACCATAATTTTATTCAAGAAATGCTTCATTCCCCATGAGTCACGTGTCTCTATATTCGTACAATCGCAATTTCAATAAACTATCTATAAATATCACTTGATATTAATGTAAATATACAAATTCGCTACAGCACTTTGAAATTCAAAGTTTGAATACGGTGATAAAATAACTACATTCTAAACGAACAGATAATAATAAAAATATCGTTACAATTGAAACTTGACAAAATCGTTTTTTTCTTTTTTATTGAAAATATTCATTCATTACAAATGCTTGTCATTCTATTATATTAATGATCTAAAAAATTCTTTCAAATAAAACATACAATTGAACATATAATATATATTTCTTTATTATAAAAAAAAAACTCGCATCACGTTTTTGCATCCAATCCTAATCCAGCATCAACGCAAAGATTATTACATAGAGAATAACATCGTAAAATAAAAAAAAAAAGCGTGAAGGTTAATTTTAAATTCATTTAAATGCTTTTAAAACAAAATCCAACGAAATATCGTTGTTGCATTATAGGATTTACTTGTTTGTTACATTTTGTATTGTTGTTGCTTGTCTTCTTATGCAATGCAACGAAATAAAAAGATCGTTAACCAATATTGTTTATAAGGGCCCTAAAGCACATGCATTAAAGTGTAAACTCACAGCAACTAAAAACGATGTAATGTAACAATGCTTTGAAATTTTTGATTCAAAGTTGTCCAATCGGAGACATTACATCATTAAGCTCTCAAGTCTAGCTATCAAAAGTATTTTCAATTGCAACATTACAACGATTTTAATTGTTGTGAATGTATACTAATGCCAGTTCGAAAGAGAAACTTTAGTTTTTGTTCATTTTACGATTAAAACTTTGTCAAATGGATTATTTATTGTTGTGAGTGTGACTATAAAAAAAAATAATTGTGGACTCTTTATAACACTCCGTGGATTATCATAATGGATCTGAAAGATTTTAGGTAGATATATTTGAACATTCAGTCATATAATAGATTACTCTCTTTATTCTATAGCTGATATAATCTAAATTAATTATTCACCTGAAATATATCAATTTAAAATATTTTTTCTGCTTCTTCGGTTAAACAATAATATTTTTTTCAGAACGGCAATCATTTTGAATGAAAACGACAGTGTGAAACAATTTTTTCTTATTCCAGCGTCTATTATGCTTATCATGGTAGCCTGAGGTAAAACTAAAATAATGGTTAAATTTTTTTTTTGAACTCCAGCCTACCTTTTTTATCGACCATAATGAGTATAAATACCTATATTATGTTATGTTGAAAGTTGAATGTTTGAGCGTAAACCACTTGATATAAAAATATGTTAAGAAGGACTATAATTAAACTATTTTGTAACAATAATGGATAATGATTCTTGGGTCCATTATTAATCAAAGTAATAAATAGTCCCTTTTAAATGAATCGTTTTAAATTTATTATCAATATTTTTATTTATTTCTACAAATCACAATTTCAATGCTATATTTTTTTTAATTAGTGTTTTCACACGTTAAAAACATGCCTCAATTTATATCGAAAAGAAACAAATAAGCTACATTACTGGATTAATGGTAGAAATAGATAATGGCAAAAGTCTAAAAAAAAAATAAAATAAACGCTTACATAAAAGTACAGATTAAAGTGACACAATGGAATTTATAAACCGAACAAAATGCGCAGGCATGAAAATATAATGACAATGAGCACATACAAATGTTTTATGTTTTGTTGATACTTGTGGTATATAATATAACAGAAAGTTACGTGAACAATATTGCAAGAGGAATTTTACATGCTACCAGAATTACGTCTTCAATTTAACGCATTTCACAGACATACAAATAATCTAAGTCTTGCGGTCGTCGTTCTTCACACGTTTTTTATTATTTCTTTCCTCTTATTCTTGTTATTACTATTATTTTTATTATTATTATTATTGGTATTTTGTTATTTATTTGCTATAAAGGAAAATCAACAGAAATAAGAATTAAAAATGGCTTTTAAAAAAAAAATAATGGAAAAAGAAGTAACAACAAGAACAAATATTAGTGTTTATTTTCTATTCAAGCATAAAATCTTTGTACAAGCAAATTACAGTTTCAGAATTTAGTTGCTAATAAATTATAAATTTATAGTTTTTGTGTGACATCAAGATGCGATGTACCATAATTACATTTTTTTCTTTTATAAGTTTCGGTTCACAAAATTATTAAAAAAAAGATTTGAATAACTTTGTATATTTTTTTTTTTATGTTGATTTCGGTATTAAAAGTTCATAATTAATAATCGATTTGTGGTTTCGGGACTACTTACACGCTATAGATAAAATTCTGTATAATTTCAATATCGAGAAAGAATATAAATTTTTATTTTTGTTTATTTTCATATATGTACAATGTACTTATAATTATTGATCGTTAACTATTTAAAATGAAAACAAAACAAAAATCAACTTACATGTATTATGTAGTTACATTCCATGTAAAATGTAAATAAATGTATGATAAAATTACCTGAAATGTGTCATGGTAATAGAAATTTAAATCAATTAAAGATGCAAATAATTGGGCGTATACTTTAATTTATTTAATTCATTGTTTACAGATTGCCACAATAAACTGAATATATTTAATTAAATAATTTGTAAAATGATTGCCGGTATTAACAATATGGAATAAAGGTCATAATTTGTAATTTACGTGTAGGATGACAAGAATAAGATCATGAATAAGTCGCGTGAGCAGCTTATCTAAAAAAGAAATTGAAAAATAAGTGCTAAGTAAATTTGTATTAAAAGATCTGATGGATCGCAACCGATCAAGGGGAGGTATGATGCATTGTTGAGACCCAATCAGAAATTGCTTCCGAATGCATTTAAATCGTGATTGCACATTTTATTTAAATTAAAACTAGTACACTTAGCTACAGTTAAGTAAGTATTACAAATATTTTCCTTAACTGACAATCATAAATATACTTAAAACACATTCATTATTTACAAGAAATATAGTTTTCTATGAACAATACTCCTACTAATACAAAAACAACATAATTAAACCAAAATTGTTCTGAATCAAACTTCTCATCTTTGTCATATTCCGTTATTTTTATTACACAGAAATTAAAATTATATTTTTGTATTTAAAAAAAAAAGCACAAAAATGTGTCTTTAATAAATTTTACTTTGGCATAATTACCTTTTTCCACTTCATTTTCTTGGAATGATTAGCAATATATTCACATTAATGTAATAATTAAACTTATTATTAAGTGATGTTTTTGTTTATAAACAATTTCTATGTTTAGTTCTAAAATAGACTGAATAAAAAAAGTATTGATAAAAAAAAGGCAAGATTAATTCCAGAGCCGTTATTTGAATAAAGTTACGCTTAGATGAAAATAAATATATGCGCCTTGATAATTTGTTTCTCTTCCTGCAAAACAAGCTCCCAATAGATTGGTTGGTATGGTATACTCCATTTTTGGCAAAAAAAGAGAAGAGGGACAAATGTATCCAGATTTTCAATACATGATTTTTTTGAAAACAACATTTTTTTTTTAAAAAAATGTTTTGAAATACAAGTTCAAAAAATTTACTATTTCTACACAAATTAACCGTAAGAAAAATAAACCCGCTGTATGCAAAACATATTTTCTAAATATTGTCAAATATATATACTAATGACACACTTATTAACATCTAAAAAAAATCCTTTTAATTTTAATTCTCTTTATCATGATTTTCGATGCGAGCAGGCGGTTGCTCTTTTCGTCTTCCCGTAAATACGGCCCTCAAATAAATGTTTTAAGAAGAAAAAAATCTTAATCTAATATGATGTCATTGAAAGAATATCAAATGTAATGTTTATTGTTTATATAAAAACTGACTATTGAAGAAGTAAAAAAAAAATCGAAGAAGAATGAGAAAAAAACAAATCAAAATTTATTATTATTTACTTATGAAATAACACCCGCAGTCAAATCGGCAGTCAATTATGTTGAAATGTCGCTTCGCATAACACTAACACACCAAAAACAAATCTCCGCTTTTTGTTAATTGTAGAGATGCTTATGATTTGCTATATACATCACGCCAGCAGCAAATAAATTAATTGCTAATGTACGAAAAATAAAAAAAAAAAACTAGTACCTACCATTTCGTTGCGTTTAATATTTTAACAATAACCAATTAAATTTACATTTTTCATCAAATTTGGTATGAGAGCAATTTAGTTTTCAGTATTTATTATTGTAAACGCTTGTGCTTATATAAAAGTCATAACAGTTAATAAAAGTCATTTGTTATTGGTACTACTTCGCACTTGATTCACTTGTTTATTTCTTTATTTTATTCAAAATTGTTTTTGGTTTGTCACAGCATAACGAACAAATACCTTGTTTGATTCTTTTCAGAAGAAAAAAAATAAAATACATATTAAAGTTTTTGGATACATACAAAATTTGCAAAATAATATACATTTTGGTATGACATTGCCTAAAAATTTATAGAAATAATATTTATTACGAACTATGAATATAATTAGATGACTAATAAACAATAAATTTAAATGAATTTGATAATTTTTTATTTTGTTTATTTACATCTCTATTTCTTTTTTTTTATTTATTAAGTCATCACAAATTCTTCTATATAAAATTGATATGAATTCAAACAGGAACACTTATTGTTATTGTAATCACTATATAGATTCGGTTAAAATTTTTGAAAATGATCTGACCATCAAAATTTTGTTTAGTAAAAAATTGTTGTTATAAGCGCTTACGATAAGATATTATGAAATTTTGACGATTCATCAAAGGTTTCTTCATACAATTCTGTTTATTTATTTAATTATTTATTTATTTTATATGAATTGATGACCTTTTATTGGCTAATATATTATCTAATCAGTAATCATAGAAGAAACGATATCCTAAATGGTAATCAAATGTATATTTGATTTTGCAATAATACAATATCGTATATAATTGAAGTATCCAATAGAAATTAATAAATATAAAATATAATTTTCAATTGATTTCTAAATAAAATCAATCATAAAATAATAATGAATTAACTTCTTTTAATGAATTTTTGAAATAAAATGAAATCATAATGTTAAGCATAAGAGTATTTGACACTCATTTAAAATATACATTCCAATTTAGCATAAAATCAAATATAAATAAATAAGCTGATGTATCAACTGGCATTATCTTTATGATAGATTTATAATTATATTTTTGATTTTAGAGTTTGAAAAACGCACAGTGAATCCGATACATGAAAATAATATATATTCCAGACCATAAAATAAGCTGTAGTAATCGTTTTTTTTTTCTTTGTAGTAATGATTGGGATTTCGCAGTACTGATTTGGAAATTTGCAGTAATCAATTATATAATTTAGTGGTCAATTTCTAAGCAAATTAGGCTAAGTAAATGGAAAAAAAAAAAATCGCCTCCAGCTTCATCAGGATTTGCAGTAATGAATTTTCCTTATTTTATGCCCTGGTATATTCTATGTACTTATTGTGTTTTTCCCTTTTGATTTTATATTTCCATTAAATAGTTGTTTTTTTATTATTTTATTTTTTTTTAAATGCCAATTCGGTTATCATACAATTACAGTTAATGAGCTGTCAGTTTAAATACATCAAATTTAAGAAATATTTACCTTATACTTACTACATTTTAGACAATTAATTAAAATAAAGTTCATAAAACTATATTCAGAATAAATGTTAAAAAAAATATTTGTTTTACTGTTCTGATATATATTTCTATTGCTTCATTATTCATTATTCAAATAGTCGTCGTGAAATTTTGCTACCGCTGCCAATAACTGTTCATCACTTTCAGCCGTGTCTCGTAAATATGGATTCAAATATATTGCTTTTTCCATACCAGCAATGGATTTAATTGAACTTGCACCTATCCTATTTTATGAAAAATATTTTTTTATTTTATTAATATTGACATATTATCTATTGATTATTTAACATACTGAATTAGCTCGATCTTTAATTTGGATGCGTATTGAAATAGTTCAATAGTACTTTTAATAATTGAATCAGAATTTATTTCATTTGATTGGCTTTTCAAGTTTCCATCTTTTCCATGTGCCTTATTATATCTACGAAATTACCAATATTTAACATTTATGATCAATATTAAATTTGCAATAATTAATACCTACTCTGTTAATAAAATTGATATTCCTTTAATGCGATCCAATATTTTTTTATGACATTTAAAAATATCAAATAAATGAGATATCTTCTCATTATTTCGTAGACTTTCTGCTTCAGGTGATAAAGATATATCATTTTGTTTTATTAATTTATCAATAGTTGTCAGTTTAAACTGAACATATATTGTACATCTGTGTAAGTTTAGAATTTCTTATGTTTATAATTAGCAAACTAATGCAACATTTATTATTCCTGATAAATTTCATTTGAAAAATTAATTTTTGAAAATTAATAATTACACTTACTCAAAATCTTTCTTGTGCATGTACATGATTATATGAATGATTTTTATCCATTTTATGGAAATATGAGGGTTAGATATACTAGGGGCTAGTATCAATTTCAATAATTCATCAATAGCATTAATTAAGTGAAAGCTTATAGTACTTTAATTTCAAATAAAATAAAAATATTAAAAATATTTAAAAAAGAATAAATATATAATAAATATAAATATACTTTTGATTAAGTTTATTGCTTTGATTATTTTCTTCAGATTCACTTAACGAAAGATTGTATAGAATATTTAGAAAAACATTGCTGCGAAGCTCTTTGGTGTCTAAATTAATTGCGTTTTCTTTGATTAATTGATTAATTTCCAAAACTTGAACTTGAACATCATTATGCCAGCTAATTGTTTACAAATTATAACAAAATTGTTTTCATTAATTCGTATAATTATTATTTTTTTGTTGTTGTTTAAGTGGCTATTTACGGAGACTCAGGTTTCATTTGAATTATTTGGCTCAAACATATTTTCCACATTGCACTAATTTTAAATTTTATCAATTGTTTTTCGACTGGAGGCAAACTACCATTTATATAACGAACTACCAGTCTCTTGACTCCATGTACCAAACTAAAACAAATACACATTACGTTAGGAATTTTAGAATAATAATTAAAGGTAATTATTTTTCTTTAGTGACAACAAATTTTTAATTATTATTGTTAAAATGTATGTAAAATTAATGCGCTTCATTTCGTTAGTTATAAAATTTAAATGTTACGTACTATATATACAAACTCTGCATTTTTGTTGTAATTGAAGGTTCAATTTTATCTTTCGTAATTTCACTCAAAATCTTATCATGAATATTAATTATATTTTTTATACATTCTTCCGATAGCCTGTATTGTAACAATTTTACAGTATATTAATGTCAATACTAAAAGAAAACATTTTTAATCTGATGTGTTTTTAAGAACATACAGGTTGTCTAATTTAAAACTTCCACCCATAGGTGCGGATGTTTTCATTTCTGGGGGTGGGGGTTTGTAATTTCCAAACGGAAATGTGAGAGTTAAAAAAAATGGTCTACCAGTTAAAAACCGCGGAAAAACTCGCGCTGTCCTCTATCCGAATTTTGAGAAACTGACAAAACCTAGTTCTCTAAAATACCGCGAAAAAAACTGCGCTGTATGCAAATCGTACTTTGGGGAAAACTTAAAAAACACTATTTCAATTTCAATTTCATCGCGCACGTCTGCTTCCACACTTTTTTTTCCTTAAATAGGGCGAATACGCGGTAGGTATCTAGGAGATTCAGTTTAAGTCAAAAAATGATCTACTGATGGTTTAAACTTTTACAGTCAAATGTAACTCTAAATAATATACGCACTCATATTCAATTTTCTGATCTTCGGCAAATGAGTCAATAAGTGCTATTAACTGATACAGATTTATTATATTTATCTTAATTTCTTTAATATGTGTATCTGAAACTGACCTACCAGAGAAAATAAACCAAAAAATCAAGCAATTAATAAACAGAGTCTCACATCACATGAATAACTTGGTACTCACTGGTTTAATGAATGTTCAATATTTTCAATTTGAATTACAATATTTTCCGTGATGATTAATAAGCGAAATAGTTCGTCAGTCCTGTTTTTTACGACGCTTTCGGATAACTTAACTTCACTCTGTTTTATAAGCGTATCAACCTTTACGATTTCAATTAAAACATTCAAAGGCCATCTTTTCATAGAATTTTGTTTTTTAAATTATTATTAATATTATTTAAAAGAATTAATTAATTTTTAACGTACTCAAAACCATTTCTATGTAATAGTGTTAATTTTTCTAAAACATTTTCCCATTTCTCTGAAATCTTAGAAATTATTATTGCATTCTGTAGAATGAGAAAAAAGAACACATATTCCAATTAACTTTATATATATATTTAATTAATATCTTCAGGCATTAAAAATGAGAAAATATTTTTTTTACAGCAAATGGATTTATCAATTTTATAATTTCTTGCATTTCATTTATTAATTCACTGCTACGGCTAATAAAATAATTTAAGAAAATGAAAAATAAGTAAAATATCTATTCAATTAAATTATTCTTTATTAATTAAATAAATTACCCCGGAATCAAGTTCTTAAATTCGTCAATTTTACTTTCCTTATGTATTAGGTTTTCAGTAAAATGTTGAAATATTGCTTCAGCATTATGACGAATTTCTCTTGATTTTACATTGTCTGATAAAACGTTTGGAATATGTTTTAGGATTTTTGTGTCCGTTTGAAGTATTATTAATTTATCATCAATTTTCCAACTGCCCAAGTAAAGAATAAAATTATGCACAATTTAATATATATTCCCTTTTAATTTCTTTTTTTTATAAATTTTAAATTTTACTCAAAATTTTTTGTAAGTTCAATCATTTGAATTAAGAAGGTTTTCCATTTTTTAGATATTTTTGACAGTAATTGTTTGCTTGGATTTTGCGAAGATATTTGATTTAGCAAATCATTAGCATCCTTTAACGTAGATAAGGATTTCGTATACAGTCTATTATATTTAAAATACATTGAATTATTATGGTTTTCAAAGGATTAAAAAAAAAATTAGACAAACCTATCGATGTATTTATCTACATCTTCACCGAGAAAACATCGCACCTTATGATTTTTTCTAATTTCAATTTTATTTTCCTCTGAAATTGCAGCGTACTGAATTCAAAAATCAAAAATTATTAAAATACACGTTTTCTACGTTTTTCGAAGTTGGTAACTTTAGTTTCTATTTTGGGCCACGCAAATATTATCTTTTTTACTTCTACATTGCCCTACGTTATACGTATAAAAAAAGTTGCTTTAGATCTGAATGTGCTAAAAGAAAAAATAATTCTAGAGCTATGTACCTACGATGTGTTGCTACCCCATTTCACACTGCGAAATTATTGCTCATCTAAATATAAACGAGGAGAAACTACATAGAAACTATAATGCTACCGAACAGTGCCAAACAATAAATTTAAATACACAAACAAAAAATAAAATTGACTATGAATTTTCTGTTCAGTTAATTAAATACAATTCTTCAGTATTTTCGTGTAATTACGCAGTAAAATTGAGTACGTTTTATACTTAGTTAGTGTGTATTTTGATTAAGGAAAAATATTATTATATATGAAGATTATTAAACGCATCCCAAAAATATTGCACAATTATTCTCAAATACTAAACAAAAGATTTGTTGCGAATAAAATTGCATACGTACGTAGTTAAGGAAATATGACCACAAATTTGAACCTAATAGTGCACTTTTTGATAAAAGCATGAAAATTTGTTTCCCGATAAACTGAAAAATTCTGAATCCAATTCTCAGGACAGGCCGGAAAATTTTGCCCCCCTTTACCCCCTAATTGATTTTTAGTGAGGGGGATGAAGGGGGAATTTTGTTTCGGCCTGTCAAGCGAATTGGATTCAGAATTTTTAAATTTAGCGAGAAACAAATTTTCATGCTTCTATGTAAAAGTGCACTATTATTTCACTAACCATTAAAAAGTATGTTTTAATATTAAAAAAAATATCATCATATTTGTAGTTAGAGTATTTTGGATTTTTTTTTAGCCATATATTTTTTTTTGAAATGAGTAAACTATTACGCAACTTTTGAACCAGTTAACGTTTTTCTGTCAAGTAGCGCACTAGTTTTAAAAATATTTTGTTGTTTTTATATGCCAAAAGTAATTTTTTCGTATTTTGGATTTATTCATCAAAAAAGAAAAGTAATTGATTGACTTATGTTTTAATCTTAATTGTGATGCAATTACGTATGTTTTGACAAAAAAATATATATAAAAAAATTCGACCTATATCTAGTAACAATAATTGTCTAAAAAAAAAAATTCAGTGGGTACAAACTGTACGAGTGCAATGGGACATACATAAATGTGAAAATAACCCCTTTAATGCATGTTTTGACGTAAAAAATAAAAAAATAAATCTTATGCTCATTGTCATTGATTTATATTTACTAATAACTATTGGGTCGTGGTTGTTGCCACATGAAAATTCTACGTTAAATCTACGTTAAGGATTAACATTTAAAAATACATTTGTCATTTTTTATAAATAAAACTTTAGAACTCATTTGGTGCCAATATATTTTATAAAATGAAATAATATTCATTCAAAAATTATTTATTTTTTAATTTTTGTGAAGGAGAAATATGTGTCCTATTGTGGAACACCCCTGTGCGACAATGGAATGTTTGTAGTCATGCTACTTTTAACTCTCTCGGTCAAAACATAGTTAATTTTTCCGAATTTTTAAAAGTTCCGTTTATAAGGGAAGCTTCTACGAAAACAACGACCATAAAAGTCTTTGGATCTGATTAATATTTTTAGTTATGATGTCCGAAACCAAATCCGTCCCACTGCTTATTCATATGAAAAAAAAACATTAAAAAATATTTATAGTTATTTCCGTTTACCGATTGTGATTTTCTTTTTAAATGAATATTTTATACCAATTGAACTAAATTAAATATATGTACTTACTAAAACCGTTGAAAATGTAAGTAGTAATATGACTCGGAACTTCATTACACTTTCTGTATCAATAACAAATAAAAATGATCCGCGAGCAGAGAGTAAAAATTTTCAATATACGTGGTTAAAAATTACTGTTTTTTTTATCGCGGTAACCTGATAACTGAATAATTTTAAATACTTTTTTTTTATGCAAGTGCGATCGAAAACTTCACAAAAAACAAAAACATGTATTAAAAATATACAAGCTTTTGCTTAATTTTACAGGTGTGACAAACGTACTGGTTAAACTTAATCATTAGGGCGGATCGAATTTTTTTTTCATACTTTCTACCATAATTTTTTTAGTTGCATTTGGTCTCCTGATTAACGTGTTTGAAGGATTTTGAAAATAAATGAGCTCTTCAATGTGCTGTAGGTCTGCGAAGTTGTGAAAATTGCAATATTTGACCGTATTTGAAGCATTATCTATCTCTCGCCCGTTACAAATAAGTAAATAAGGGTGTTTCTGTTTTACTATACGGTTTAAAAAAATAATCTTCAATTGCATTATTAGCGAGTTTTGATACTTGACGATTCATATCATAATTATATCCGTGTTTGGATTTTAAAATTTTGTTTAATCCCGAGTTAAATCCAAATCTATACATACGCAAACTGAAAAGATCACTAAAAAAGATACAACAAAGATCGACAGAAATTTTCATCTCTAACACATGATAATTTATAACTAATAAATAATAATATGGAAATTCAATAAGTATATAAAACTAAGGAAGCTGAAAATATAAATATTCATTAGCAAATATTAAACGGTTGAAAATATTAAGTTTGTTAGAGTAGTGTCAGCAGTTCAATTTATAATAAAACTAGCTCAGACAGTTTCTATTTTTCATTGGACACTGTGATCACAACTGAAATTTTTATTTCTTGCAGGTTTCAAAAATAAATAGAAATATATCAATAATATGGGACTTGAATTTCTAAATTAATTTTTTAATGATTTTTTTGCAAATATTTCATAGTAGTTATTAAAGAAATTGAAACTTATTGAATTATTCAATTCAATTCAATTCATTTATTCATTTAAGTATTTTGTTTAACATAATTCATTTTGTGAGATACAATTATAACAAATTTTTTAGCAACTGACATTATTATTAGAAACATATTTAAATTTATATGAAATTTTTGATTTTTTAAAGGAAAATGAATATTAACCTTACACCAACACGAATCTTAAAAGAATATATGCTACATCTTTCCTGAGACGTTTATTTACATCCAAATAAATAAAAATGTTCGATGACAGTACAGATTAACTTTCCAGCCCAATTATATTAGGAAATCCATGGATTTTCACTATCCGTGTTTAGAGTTTCCAACCTTAGTCAAGTTGTACTCCTTGTTGTTTCTATTTTAAGCAGATTTTCAGGAGAATAACTCTAAATATTATAGCCACTTAAATATTTACTTTGTTTTTGTTTTTGTTTTTCTTTTTGTCCTGAACATAAAATTGATATTTGTATTTTTTTGCCAAATAGTTCAAGAGCTACCTACATAACTGATTGTGATTTGTAGAAAAGTATTCGATGAAATCAATATTCCGCGCCAACCTCTTGAATCTGGGATAAAAGAAATTGAACAAAATGCAAAATTTGAATATTTCTTTAAGAAACGAAATCTCTTACTAATGAACTAATGATCTTGTTAAAAAATAAAATAAAAATAAAGTAAGAATCCAAACAATTCTATTTAATGAAAAAAATTTAAATGTTCAGGTGAGTATTCCCATAAAAATGAAAGTTATTTATTGACATAAATAAATTAAATATTATGACATAACCGTATTAATTAAATTAGGCGATATTTTAATTTAACTTAATTGATGGTATTTTTTGCAAATCGTGCACAAAACGATAAAAAAGAAGAAAAGTATTAAAATATTGTTTTATTCAACGTTAACGTGTTTATAATTATATTTTATTTAAACTTATATGGCATAATTGGCGATCATATTTATAGGAAGATGTTTTGTTTTTTTTTTGTTTTATTATTATTATTAAACACCTAATCATATCTAAATTTGTAAAAAAATACACACACAAAAAAATTATAAATTATAATTCTTATTAAATATGGTATATCTGTTTTATTGGCTTTCAATTTCTGTTTTGTACATTTAATTGATTGATTGATAGTCATTTACATAAAATGAAACAGGTTTTTGTTTTTTGTTTTTTGTTTTTTTTTTTCAATCGCTTGTTAAATACGTTTGCCTACTTAATCAGTGAAATCTATTGAATTGAGTGCGTGTACACTAAAAATATTCATCACTGATGTTGAATAGATAGACAACTGATTGAATTTCTTTCTCTTGTTCAAATAACAAGTTTAGTTTCTGCATTTATGTGTGTAATTGAGATATCATGAACGATAACAATCTCATCATAATCACAATTCACACTTCCTCATGAACATCATCGAATTTGTTAGTAGTAGTTTTCATTTGAAAGTTATTGACGATTTGACAAAATTTGCACATAAGTATATGCAATTTTAAAAATGAAACTTTTTATTTATGTCCCTTTTTCATCATTTTTATTAATTTAGTTTTATGTGTTCGTTACTTTTTGATGGATTCTAAATACTATATTACAAGTATTTATTTGTTCATATTCAATATTACTCTTTATTAGCTTCACAACACTACAATCAATAATCGATAACAATAAAAAAAAAAACCTTTTTAATTCACACCTAAATTTGACAATCAAGTTCTTTTCGTTTATGACATTTTAACCAACCGTGAAAAAAAAAACAATTCCGTTTGCAGAATATAAGTTAAGAAAAAACGGTCGATGAACACGGAATCTATTTCAACACCTGGGACAAGGGCAGATAACGAGGAATCGTTATCATTTTTTTCATCAATTGAAAGAAGATTTGGTGAGAATGTATTAAAAACAATGAAAACGTATGCCAAAAATTGTACGAAAGTAAGTGGTTTGTATACAAGAAAATAGTTTCTCTTAAACTGTAGGAGAAAAAGCGTATTTCCGAAACATATTATAAATAATATGAATTGCTTATACCAAAGCATAGCAGAGGAATCTCCGTTTAATAAAGAAATTAACAATATGATAGCAAATATGAAAAAGAAGATACTAAATTTAGAAATAAGAATCACTTACTGGAAATATGAAAAAATATGTAAAGAGAATGATCATATCAAAGTTAGTTTGTTAATGAAGAATATGACCGACATCAGTGAATTGATTCGAATACAGGACGACAAAAAGACTAAATTGCAAAATCAGAAGATTAGAAAACTTGAAGAGAAGCTGAAGAAATTGGTAAATGAACAAATGGAATATGGTTTTGGTAACAAATCAGAAATTTGGGTGCATAATGGTAGTCAAGTTAACATTCCAGATGAAGTGAAATTTATTTTTGGTCTAGGACCTAAATTCAGCATACAAGTACAAAATTATGAGGTTCCTGTTTTTGAAACAATTGCGGATGTAGAAAATATTTTAGAGAATTATGAAGACAATTAAGAAAAAAAAGACACATTCACAAAATGATTAACAATTAACCAGTCTAAAAACAATTACGTGATAAATGATGATCGTGTAACATTCAATTATCTGACATCAAAATAAATATAGTATTAGGGACGAAACGCCTACCTCACTATCACTTCACATTCGTTTGCGAAGTGCGATCGTAAGTATGGTTATAAAGAATACACTTCGTTTCACACTATAATTGATTGCTGTTTAAGTGTAAGTAATTTCGTAGAGTTTAGGGAGCAAATAAGTGCGAGTGAGGTAGAACTTTCGGAAACGTTCTAAACATTTCTTTTCCAATCGTTTATAATATTAGAAAGAACACAAGAACAAGATTTCATTTCTACAATATATGTAAAGAGGATCATAATAACATTGAACATTGAAACACACAAAGGTGTTGCATTTGTATCTGGTTAAGACGAAACACTAAATAGAAAAGAATTTCACCAATTACTGTTTCTTCTTGCTTCTATATTTTTCTTGCTAAATAAAACAAAAAATTGACTGCAACAACAAATCATTGATTGAATATTTTAGTTATAAATGTTGACTATATTTGGTTATATTGTGTAGATTGTTGTTTATAACTACGTATAATAATAAATAAGAATGATTCACCAAAAAAAAAAAATGCTTTTTAATGAAATATTAATGATTTTCATTATTAATACCTACCTTTTTTTTCTCTGTGGTATTTAAATAATAGTTTTAATTTTAATTAATCATACCTCATGATTTCATTCGCTTAACACATAATCAAAAATTTATTTGCTTTTACTTTTATAGAAAATTAATTTAAATTTAGTTGTTTAATAATAAATTTATTTGAATATTATTTTAATATAGTTTTGAAACGACAGCTTATTTTTAATCTCAGAGCTGTTTCAATAATATGTTAAAATATTGTTATGTCTATGTGTGAACGTGTGATCAACATTTTTTTCATTTATTTTTTTTTAAAATCAGTTATGATAGACTTTTTTTAAGAACAAAACATTGCAATTTATCTGAAAGGATTACATAAGAAATATCTAATGCGGATAAATATTGAAGCGGAAAAATAGAAGCAATAACCTTGAACCATTGATTATGCATAGTTACGAGTTATTGGCATTTATATGTTGGAAATATGACAATTGACAGTTACATTCGTAACTGCTATAAAATTTCATATTAAAAAATTCTATGTGCATGCATCCATTTCATGAATATTCATTAATCGAACACAATACTTTCGGAATTAAATAAAAATTAAATTGTTTTTTTTTTTTTTGAATAAAAAATGTATTAAGTGGAACAATGCAGTTTAGTCTGATTATTTTTTATACTTGCGATAAATTCAAAGACAAAATTGTTATCTAATCAATTATAAATTTTAACTGCGTTTTATGTCAATCATTCTACTAAACACAAAACATTTATTTATATCGGTGTACGGTGTACAGGGATGGGAGTATTTAATATATTCAATATAATAAAATATTGTGACAAATGAAAAATACAAATACATTTAAAAATACAAATTTTGATGTTGCACAACTTCTTATTATCAGATTATTTTTCCTGCTGCTATATTTTGATATTGCAATACTTACTCGTTGTACGACTTGTTATGGTCAATTTGCGATTGAAAAATATTGTTATTTGTTACAGATACCTCACGGTTTCCATATAGGAATATGAATAAGTTGGTAAGAAATAAAAAGTATGAATTTGGTATACATGTGCTTACTCGAATACAAATATTTCTAACACAAGCAAATAAATAATTCTTTCGTCAGTACTTTTTCTTTCTTACCACATCGAAACCTAGGGTAGATTAAGAAAAAAACGTAGGAAATACTTACAAGTCACATTTTTTATTCTTTCTTTGTTCTTTGAAGTGCTTACATATGATTCATTCTGTTTGAAATTTAAAATTTGAGGTTAGAACTATCTTTTTTTCAAATTATTTTAATAATGCAATTAATGCAAAATTACAATGTCGGAACTAGAAATATAATGTGAAAGTGAAATAATTAATAATATTTTACATTTTTACCTGTCGAAAATGATAGCAAAGATAAAACTATTCCAAAAAATTTTAATGAAAGAATAAATTATTTTTTTCAATTGTATTTGTCATTGTATTTTCTATTTTGTATTTAAAATACATTACCAACAAAAACGTATTTGTATTTGTATTTATAATACTTTTTCAAAATTTGTATTTGTATTTTAAACATGTGTATTTTAAATACTTTCAATTTTCAAGTATTTGTATTTCTAAAATACAATAAAAAAGTATCTCTCCCATCCCTGATGGTGTATTTGTTTTCAAATTTTAAAGGTGAGCCAAAATTCACAAAAAAAAAATATATATTAAGTAAAATTATACAACGACACGATTTTTAAATTTTTATCACATCGAAAATAATATCCGGTTCTCAGCGGTAGCCAGTTATTCTCAGACAAGACATGTTATGCATTTTTATACATTCTCAGATGATTTAATAAAAATTCAATTAAAATAAATATGAAAATTAAGAATATGCATATTTGAAATGTCGGGTGGAAAATAGTTGGCTATATTTTTCGGTTTGTGATCGATAATATTTTAAAAAATATCATCATCATTATCACGGATTTTTGACTCATTTTTAATTTAGTGATAAAAAAAAACTAGGATGTTGTTTCTGGACCAGTTCTTATGAAAAATTTAACATTTGAATGAAGATATCTTTACAATTTTCAAAAACCTCGTCTTTTTTTCTCTGTAGATATTTCAATCTCAGTTATTTTAACATTAATAAATTTAATATCCATCAGGACCCTTATTCTTGAAATCATGTGAATATCATTCGTATACGAATGTCGGTGGTTTCACATGATTTAGAAGAAACCG
>JAABKK020012618.1:1256-22035 GCA_011634745.2 Catotricha subobsoleta
TTCTTGATTTCTTGATTTCTTGATTTCTTGATTTCTTGATTTCTTGATTTCTTGATTTCTTGATTTCTTGATTTCTTGATTTCTTCATTTCTTCATTTATTTTTTTCCAATTCAGTGGGAGGATATTGATGGTCAATATACCAAAAGATGCAGAATGTTTTTCTCTTCAATATAAATATATTTTAGCTTTGAACTATTTTATTTTTCGAATCTTGCATGAGAAGAAACGGCCGAAAAGAAGAACCTTAAATAAATGTTTATAAAAATTTCAATATATATATTATGAATTCTTATACACTGTGAGACGATAAAACGATTTAAAAGTGTACTCGATTTAATGTATGCCTACGCTTAGTAAATGTAAATTCTTATCCCATATACATCGTACCGCGTGTTAAATCATTTTAACGGTATATCAAAAATGAATTAACCACGAAAACTTTTTCCTTAAATTTTTTATTATTTTATTTTTTTTCGTAAAGAAATTAATTGTATAGGTAAGTATAATTATAATATAACTATTGTATAGTAGATGTATTGTGCATGAAAAACGAAAACAAAAAGTGAACAACTGAATATGGAATATATTTTGCCTACATTTTGGCGTTTTTAAAAAATATTTTATTACATCAAAATAGTTTTTATATTCAAATGTTATAAGCTCTCCAGCTATATTCTCAATAAAATTGGTGCTAGAAACGTGTGTGTTTTGAGCTTGAGCCTGCAAAATCAACAGCAAATGTAAACATGATGGTGACGCACCGAATTTTTATTGCTATAAAAAGCTGTTCAATTAATTGAAAATATTCGAAATCGATGTCGTTAGTTTTTTCTAGGCACACTACAGCGGAAAATCAATATTTCTAAAAAGATAAAATTTAAGGGCAAATATTAAAATCCAGCAAATATGATTCTAATAATGAAATCTAATTTAATTTCTTGCGTAATTTATATTTTTGTTTTAATAAATTCTTTTAACTATGTATTCCAATTTATTGTTTTAATTGTCTTTCATTTTTATCATAAATCGACTAATATATTGGTGAAATATTACTTTTATATAATACTGTAAAATAAAAAATTTCATGTAATTCTAGAACTATTGTTACATATTCTATTTAATAGAAAACATCTATTAAAGTTACAGATATTATATTATTTGATCGCCCCAAAAACAAAAGTACCGCCTAAAATACAAAAACTAATCGCCGAGGAAATTAATTTTATAGGCGATCAATTTCTGTATTTCAGGTGGTATTTTCTGTATTTTCAGGCGATCAATTTTTGTTTTTCGGGCCATCATTTAAATGTGTGTCTTAAAGATATTTAGAGCCGTTAGTAAAAAATCCTCGATTTTCGGAAATTAAATCACCGATTATCTTGTTTTTTTCAAAAAAATTGTGGTTTTTTGACCAATGATATAATATTATACAAAAAGTACTAAAAACAACAGATTTTCTTTAACAAATCGAGAAAATCGCTGATCTAATTTTGGAAAAATTCATGATTTTTTACTATTCGGTTTGGTAATAACGGCCGTTATAAACCAAACAAAAATATTACCGCTCATTTTAACTTTAATCTATCATATTTTTATGACAGTCAACTGAATTAACGCTAACGTTAAAATATATTCATATAAAAAAATAGTTATTTTCAAATGAATATAGCTATACTCTACTCTCTATCTCTACGCTAAACAAATTTATTCGTGAAATAATAATTATTAAATTACAAATCTGTTTTATTATATTTCTGAAATCCAAACAAAAAAAAATTCTTCACAATGATCAAAAATTATTATACAAAATCATAATATACAAAAATGAACAATAAAAAACTAATAATATCGAGATTAATAAACTTTAAATATGAATGGAAAATTTTAGCAATATTACTGCGAAAGTTGTCCTCATTTTGTAGGAAGTTTATACTAGTAAGTAAAGTAATACATTTTGGCTTACATGAATGCAGATAAATTCTAAAAAATTCTAAAAAGTTCAGACAAAATATTTTTATTTATGGTTATTTCATAGATAAAACGATTTAAATTGAGATATAATATATTGTATATTAACAACCGGTTCGATAAAAATTTATAACTGTGTTACCTATATAATAAACGTGTGTCGTTTGTTTATTTACTTCAGATTAAATCTTTCTTTTTAAAATTAGGAAATTCCCATACAAAAATATAAAATCCTCTGCCTTTTTACTCTATTGTTTTTTTTTTTATTGTATAGAAACACTGGAGTATAGTAAACAATATCAATATTAAATTACAAAAGATGAACAATTACGTAAGCAGACTATAGATTTCTAAGAATGAAAAACCATAATAAGTATTTAATTGGTTTCAATATGAAAATATAAATAGTTTGCCATAAAAATAGAATTTAAGATTGAGACATATTTATTTAAATTTTGTATCTACAGCATATAATTTTCGAATTATTCTTTTCAATTTGTACATTAAATATTTGTATTTAAAATATAATCATAAATCTCATCGTTGTCATTCCTGCACTGGAGTCAATTAAATTAAATTAAATTAAATTAAATTAAATCTGACATTACATATTATTACAACGATGTAGTACAAACATAAAGCATACATCGCACTATCAATACTATAATCTATAGATAATTATTTAAATTATTTGCATTAATAACCTTGAAAAAAATCCTATGTGAACGCTTGTTTGTCTCTCCTAGAAATACAGATTGCATACAAAAATCCAGTTTTCAAATTATTAAAGAATTTAAAGACAGAAAAAACCTCACTGACCTATATCTACTTATCCGAATCATTTCCGACGGTTGCGGTTATTTCACAATTTCACTGAAAAATATATTATAAAAATAGTCAATAAAAACCACAAAATACGTTCATAAACACAAGTATTTATTTATTCATATATTGGTAATAAATTCAACATCAAGCGAAAAGGATTGTCTATAAGTCACAACTTATGAGGTCAAAAATCTATTCAAATGAAATGCTTATACTTAAAGCTTCATATATTAATAGTGTCTGTAACTGTATTCTCTATGTCTGCACTGATTTAGTATTTCACCGATATGAATAGCTCACGTGCTGTTCTAACATACATGTAATAAAAATTCGAATAGCGATACCTACAGTAATAATACTCGTAAATAAAGAAAAGGAAATGCATGGGAATTAAAAAAATTACATCGTTAATGCGATTGTAAATAATATTTCAAGTCATATTGTTTAGTTACTTAGATACTATTGGACTCCAATTCTGCCTGTGAAATTAATTTAAGTTTATCTACAATATATCAGTAAAGTAAATCAATAATTCATATGGAATGGACTATTCAAGCTCTTAAGTGATAGCTTATCTAATTATTGATTCAGTGAAACTTTTAACTCATAAATTACTATAGTCTTGTTACGGTTGTTTTGAAACATTAAGTACTTACTTGAACAATGAGTAAATTTATAAATAATAATAGGTAATAATAAAACACTAATTACTTAACCAAATCGCTAAAATAATCGAATATTATATCACATCTTCAATTACAATAAATTATCTAATGATTATATCTACATGATACACACGATTGGAATTATTATTAACTACAAGGCGAAAATCGAAAAAAGTCCCGCTAAGTTTATTGGAAATAACAAGTCATCTATTTGATTTGTTTTTAATAAAAAAAAAAATCGAATAGAAAATATTAATCTAAGTACTTAAACTATAATAGCCCCACTCAAAACAGTTTCATAAAAAGAAATAATAGGTGTTACCTTAAAAAAATTAAAAAAAAAATTAAAAAAAAAAACAAAACGAAACTAAATAAAACATTTAATATAACACAATTCTACAACTATTTAACTAATCTATTTATCTTCTTCGCCTATTTCTATACATGTACAATATATATGTAAAAACGACAATAGATAGATAATAGAATTATTATAGTACCCAAAAATCATATATTTTTAATAAATATATATATAATATATATGTAGGTATATATGTAGGTACATATAGGTTATGTGTGTTGTATATCCATATACAATGCAAACAACTTTGACGGACACAAAATTAATATATGTTTCAATTTCGGGAAAGAACCGCCAGTAAATAGCCTTTAAATATACAATCGTGTTTCAGTCAGTTAAATCGTCAGTTTGATTAGAGGTATTGGCACATAAGCACAATATTTTCAAAACTCGCTACACGATAACTTAGCGCAAATACACAAAAGTGGTTTTTTGATTAATTTAATATTAAAATTTAATAATATTTTACTTTAATATTGTTGTACTGTTTAATGAATGATAACATTGGAAAACCATACAGTATTGACGCGACACATTTTTTTCATTCATTGCAAAATAATTGTTTGCTAATTAATTAATTAAATTAAGTGCAATTCAAGAAACAATATTTTAAGTGTGAGTTTTGAATTTAAAGTGAAAATACTAATAAAAAAAAAAATATAAAAGAAGTTTATATGCAAATTGGCGATTTTCAATTGATTGAAAAGAAGTCCTCAGAAAACTGATATATATATATTTAAAGGATCAACTGTATTACATAACAAAATACGACATGGTAATTCCATTTATCGATTCAAATATCATGGATAAGAAGAATGAAAATAAATCAATGGAAAAACGTGAATATGTTGGAAACAGCAAACGCATTACAATCGACAATAATAAAATTCATTTAAGAATTATTGGAAATGACAATAAAATTAATTTAAAAAATAACTCTGGGTATTTAGATGTAGTTGGAAATTCGACACGTATTAAAATCGCTGAAAATACGGGAAAAGTTAATTATACAGGGAACAGTGGTAAAATTTATTTTGGCAAAAATTCAGAAACAAAACATGTTAAATATAATGGAAATAATGGCACCATGAAGTTCGTTAATAATGATGAACTCTGGAAAAAATCACCATCATCAGCGGCATCGACGTCAAATACCTCTAAGTATACGTCATCATCATCATCATCATCAGCAACATCAACATCACATCAACAACAAAAAAATGTTTCACATATGCAAAAAGCTAGACATGATAATGACATGACCAAAAAATTTAATGATAAATTTCAACAATTAAATATTAGTTAAGGTCTGTTGGCATCATACGAACAATACTCTATTTAATGGTAATTCTCATTAAATTAGAAAAAATTATTTATTATTTAAAAATAATTATATTAGCGAATTAATGACAAATAAAAATTTATAAAAAAAAAAAAAAAGAAATGAATAAAATCTGTGTGTATCGGAACAAGTTAAATTTGGAAGTCGGAAAAATTTCACATTAAAAAATAAAAAAGAAATAAAAAGAGAAAATTTTGATGCTACTCTTCTAGTTAAAGATATCTTAAATAATTTTATGATTGCGTACATTTTCTTTATTTTTTTTATTATGTTTTAGATTAGAAATAAATAAATTATTTTATTAGACTCGTTACTCATTATTACGGGGTAATTAGTTTCTCTTATCTTTTTGGTGTGTAATAAAAATATGTACATATATGTAATTATTTGAATTACTTACAGATAAATATTATACTATATTTTCAATGGAATTCACAATTTCCGATTTCAATTTACACGACGCTTTTGTTATAGAAACAAAAAAAAAGCAAAAAAAAAAAAAACATTTAAATGGCATCGTAACAGTGGGACGAAGAGAGAGTGGTGATAAAATCTGCTCTATGCGCGATCGGCTATATATAATAATATAACATACATATGAATGATTATTAAAAAATGATTCAATAAAAATGATAGCATTTTATATGAATGAATAATAATGTTATTTTTTTTTACTGAATAATTTATGCGATGCTGATCGTAAAATGTGTACGGATAACTGTTGTAAACACGAAGAATGAAATTAAATATTTAATATTATGGAAATAATATTTTTGTTTGTTTCATTTTTTTTGTATTTCGTTTTTTTTTTCTATTTGTGAAATAGAAACATTTTCTTGCCAAAATCAGTATTTTCTTACATATTTAAATAGTTTTAAGTAGGTACGTAAAAATAAAATTATGGCCAACAATAACTCAAGTATTTTTATTTTCTAAGTATTTATTTAATTTTATGATAATAAATAGCGAACAAAAGCAAATAATACTAGTTATAATCAATATATAATGAATTTGCCATGTATTGATGATACATTACAATGGTTTATAGTTTTTTTTCTTCTTTCTGTGAATGAATAATAATTGAATATTATGCAAAATTGATGTTATTGATATGGAGTAAATAAAATAAATGTATTAAATATAATAATGAGCTAAAACGAAAGGTACTTTTATTGAAAATTTCCCCCAAAAACTGCAACTAGGTCAAATGTTAATCTCATTATAATTCATGAAAACTATTTGTTATTTTGCATTAGTTGTTGATTCATGGGTGAATTGAAATAAGAAAATAAAAAAAAAAACTTATAAAATGAATCGTTTATTAATTTTATACATTTTCGCTTATCGTTTACAAATATTTATTTATAAACCGTTAAAAGCAAACTTAAACAGAAAAAAAAATTAAACAAATAAAATAAATTAATTTTCCTTAATTAATTAAAAAAATAATAAAAATAATAAGAAGACTTTTAAAACAGAGGCTATTTACAATCAGAGAGTTGAAACGAACTCAAATTGCCATTGAATAATATGTAATTAGGAAATTGGTTCCAGCGCTCTGTATCCAGCATGGATTTCGAGAGCTGGCACTGCCTCAATCCTCCACGAAATAGTGAAACGTAGGAGGAATGCATTTAATTATAACCAGCACGAAAAACATTTTTTTTTCTCAAGCGTTCTAGTTCGTTTTAGTTTCGGTGTGCGAATTACTTACATATATTTGTGTCAGTGTTTCGGGTGCACGTGAAAGAAAACGGTGCGATAAATGCATTTAATGCAGTAATGCAAGTGAATAAAATGCAAAAAATTGCAAGAAATAAAATAAAATATAATATGAAATAACAATATTTTGAGAATTATTGTTTTATTTTAATAGAAACAAGCTGCCAATGGTACACGACTTCACTTTTGTAAGAAATTAAAAAAAACACGTGGTAAAAAAAAATAAAGCTTATAGCTCCGAAACCATCATCAGACATATGAAAAAAAACTTTGCATGTACAAAATGTAGGCCTTGAAGATCTTCATATTGTGCGATCAGAAAATTATTAGGATTTGTTTTCAAGATATTGGCCAAAATATGCGTGTGGGTGTAACGTGACAGATCGGAAGCCTTGACCATATGGAAAATATTTTTGGACATCAATAGCTATATATTCTGAAAATGAAAATTGAAATGCACATTAATTTTAACAATTTTCTTACGAACTGATACAATTAAAAAGTATGATTCTCATTCAAAAGTTTTTGATTTTATGTTTTAATTAAAAATCATAAAATTATTTTTAATATCATAATCAACCATTTAGATAAATATATATAAACATATTTCGTGAAATTTAAAAAATTGAATATAAATTTCACTATAGGGTTCTAAGTTTGTATATTACAAATGTAACGTAATATAAGTGTACTATTACAAACAAATATGTTACATGATAAAAATCGCCCGGTGGATCTTTAAATATTGTATGTATTAAACGTAATTAAAAGCACTCTCTCAGTTATATATTTGTTTTATTGGTCGATAGCCCGTATAAAGACGCACAAATATCTGTTAATGCTCATATCTATTTTTATAAGAAATGCAGTAAATGTGAAACATTTATAGTATAGCTTTTATATATTCTCAATATAATTGGTACTAGAAACTTATGTGTAATATGGTCTTACGCCTACAAAATTAAAAGCAAATAAAAACTTGATAGTCACGCACCGAAAAAACTTAAGCCAGCGGGTCTAATATGATAATATGAAATTTAATTTAATTTTCTGCTTAATTTATATGGTTTACGTTTAATAAATTTGCATACACATGTATTTATGAAATGTATAGTAAATTGTACACTTTTAAATGTATTGCAACATATTATTTTATCCATTAATCGACTTTTTTTACACGAAATATTACATCTATTATTACAATATAATAAATTTCATATGATTTTAGAACCCTATTTCAGTGGGACCCATTTTTGAACCATTGATTTTTGTAGCTTGCCTTTAGAATGAATCAAATCTAATTTTTCATATAAAAAAAAGAAGATAAAATTGGTTTGGAGCGTTTGGTGCTTAGAATGCTAAATAAATTAAACTCTCAGCGTAGAAGTATCGCAATATCGATTAATAAATTAAAATTAAAATACTGAACCAAATTTCAAGTTAGACACAAATAAGCATAAAATATAAATAATTTTTCAACAGGAAAAATATAATTACGTTTGGTTGACTCTTTTATTTAAAATAGTCAGACGAAAATAAAAAAAGAATATTCGACAATGTTCAATTTTCAATAGAGAACAAACAAAATAAATAAATTAAACATATTTATGTTGAAAATGCAGATATACAATAAGATGAAAACAAGTTTTTTATTCCAGTTTTCAACAAATATAAAGAATTATTTTGCAAACAAATGGTAAATAAATCTAAAGGCCGACTTGATAATTTACATATCCTGCTGTTTTAATAGACAGCATTTGCTTTTTTTTCATTTTTTTTATATATCGATGGCTTAACTTAAAAATAAGTTAATCCACAATTTAAAAAAAATTCATGAGAGACAAAAAAAACTTCATACGCTTGCTATATTAATTCATAAAAATTCGTTTTCAAATTGTCGGAAAAATTGTATGTATAATGACAAAATATAGGATATTTTTGTTTCTAAGTCAACGTGGCGATGACATCCAGCGTATTTTCCCATCATTAACTCATTTTAGAAAATAAAAATGTGGGTTAACCTTTTTTCAAGTTATCGATATGAAGACTTAATTTTTCTCAGGAATTAGTGGTATAGCCTTAAAAATATATAGGTTTCGGAGTCGATGTGTAGTGGTTTTTGGTTCGTGAGATCTAGAAATGTGGTCCAATCTCCCCAAAAAATTCGATGTTTTCCAATTTTCTTTGGATTTAGTAATCGAATCAAAACCAATACCTTTATATTTTGAAGACTCTGCGTCTACAATTGGGTCGGTGATCAATATTTGTCTACTTAATCTTGAGAAACAGAAACAAAATGACAATAAGTGGGTTTAATATATCTAAAATAAAGTAGTATATCAATTAATTGGAAGCTTATTTTCTTTTTCTATAGACTCTGGATTAGATATTTCAAACGATAAAACAATGCTTATACATAATTTTAACTTGCAATATTTTAGATTCATGTTTCAAAATGAATATGCCTCGGAATATGCCATGTTAGTTTTTCCAAATTTGTAATGATTTCCAAAAAGAAAAAAAAAGATAATAAAATCTTTTCTTTAAGATCATTAAACTACCCTTTGCATAAATTCAAATATTATATGTATTATTCTACACGAAGGAAAAAAAAATGTAGAAAACAGCTGATCTGTATACTAATGCCAGAGTCGACTCTTTAAATCCTTTCAAAACATATAGCAAACGATACACGTATTAAATAAAATTACCTTTCGTTTTTACATGCATGTATTTTTAAGTTTCCCCGCCAGAATTCCTTTAACCAATCCGAATTAAGTAAAACGACAATACTGTGCAGCTGCACATTAAAAAAAAAAAAAAACATGTAGAAAATGAAACGAAATAAGTCAATAATTATACTATACGATATGTTTATGCGCAATTAGATTTATGAATGCTAGAAATGTGTGCATGTGTTTCATATGTATGTTTGTATTGAGTAACATTTTGTAACGGTTTGTGTCTAATGAAGGGTTCTTAAGTTCTTTAATAGATCCTTAGACAGCATTGCAGTTTCGTTATCTATCGGAGTCGCATCGTAGACAAAAACGGACGCGCATCGAATACGGTTATAATTCGCGTCGTATATGTAGTTTGTACAATTGTTAGAATTTTATTTTATTTCTCGTGTCGCGTTGCGCATTTTATTTAAATAAATAAATCTATCATTTTCCGTTAATTATTTAATATATTATTTATTTTATTTATTTATTTATTTATAATAATCGTTTCTCGTTTCCTTGTTTAAACATTAAAATTATAATTTGATTGTTGTTGGTGTTTTTATTTTAATATATTATTAATTATTAATTATTAGAATATATGGGTTTTTCTTTATATTAAGTTTAAATTATTGACGGTTATTTAAATTTTTTTTTTTATTTTAATTTTAATTTCTTCTTCGAAATAAAAGAAAAGTTTGAGAAAAAGAATTTAATTCAATTTAATGTTTACAATGTCGTTTTCTAAAGCTAAACTAAAGAGATTTAATGAAGGTATGTTTAATGTTTATGTTTAATAATATTTTAATTAGAAAATATGTACTTAGTATTTATATAAATGTAATTAATAAATTGAAATCTAATGAATTTATCAAATAACTACAATTACATAGAAATTTAGTTAATATAATTCTGTTAATGTATCGATTTGGTTATTCGATAATACATTTACCATCAATTGAAAATCTATTCTATAATAATTGTATTTTGTATTGTAGACCTATGCGTATTGCGTTATATAAGTTAAGCCTGTGTTAGTTTCAACACTGATCGTTACATTTTTACTTTTTAATGTAATGCTTGGATGACCTAATGCTACCTTTTTTTTATATTGACAACATAGAGGTGATAAAATGAAGGCACATTGAATTAGATTTTGAACATATTTTCTATTAAAATAATGTGACAACAATTTTTTTTTTAAATTTTAAATGTATTTATTAATTCAAACATTTTATGAAACCGACTTGAATAAAGATTTTTCATATTATAGCATTTAAAAACAAGCGATGCGTTGATACGTATTCTTAAACATTTAACCGTCGCTTTGCTTATCTTTTTTTAACACTGACAAAATTTTAAAGCGTTTTTATAAATAATTCAATTCTTTATCGTGATTTTTATTTTGTTTCCACAATTCTTTCAACTAAATCGTATATGTATTAAGGATTATAATACATGAATTTCTGTTTAAAAGTTAAGTCTTAGTCTTTAAGCGGATGCTAGCAATAACGTCTTAAAGAAATAAATTTAAGCTATTCTTAAAGGCTGAGTTTTTCTTTAAATATAAAAAAAAGAATTGTAAATAGTACAAATAGTGAAGAAGAATCATAATCCGAGACACAATGTACTATTTAATTACAGATATTATTTCCAAAAAATAATTTACTTTCAGAGTATTTTGAATGTTATTCTAAGCCACCGACGTCGATACACAGAATTAAAAATGTCGATATATTTCTATACATTTTTGTACTTTTGATTTATTCATCTGCAATCAAATATGTTTTCAACTTTCTCATAAATCCTAAAATTAAAACTGAGGTTCTTATAGAACTATAATTCTATATTGTTGTATTTTAAAGCCATAAAAAGAAGATTTTGTTATTTTTATGTACCTAAATTACCTCGTAAATACGTTTGCATAAATCAATCAAATATCAAATACCGTGTATTACTTAAGAATTATATAGCAGACAGGGTTAAAGTACTCACTACTCACAATTTCCATTAAATCATATTTTCTGATTTTTTCCTATTAACAAATACCCCAACTGAAAATATTTTAATTTTAATGTTTTACCTATAGCGACTAGATCTACCAATATATTTAAAGATTACATAATTTCATTCTAATAAAATAGGTAGAAAAAAATAAGTCTACCTTTAAATAAATTACACTCGGTAAGTCGCAAGATGCATGTTTTTATTGCATATAGAATCGAACATCGGTAACTATAAGCTATAATTTTTATATATACTTATAGTTATAGCTAAGTCTGTATATGAAGAAAGTACAATTGTTATTATTGTTCTTATATTTACACGCTTGCGCACATTTAAAAATATGGTCCCTTTATTACTTTCAAAAATAAAGAAAAAAAAAAAAATATGTATAAAATAAAATAATAATAATAATAGAATTCTTTATAAGTATTCCTTGCGCAATAAATGCTTGAATTATTTTTCGTTTTTAACGTACAAACGACAATAACAACAATACTAACAAAAACTATATGGTTTGCTTATCGAGGGGTGACAGAAATTCAAGTTTTCAAGACATTGTGCATTTTTATAAAATAAATAATTTAATTGAAAAATAAAATGATGATACATACTTGCTTCTAGTTGAAAATGGACAAATTAAAATAATAAATGCTTATAAAATTTATTGGTAGTTTTTCTACTAAAAATAATTTTATTGTAAATAGTTATCTAATTAAAATAATATTCGTAAGTTATAAATTCTAAGAAAATTTGATGATTTTCTACGATACTAAATGAATACTTGGTGATTTAGTAAAGCTTTGAAATAACAACTTAAACAAAATTCACAACAAAAGTATAAAAAATAAAATAAAATGTGAAACTGAATATAGATTTGATTATATGTTAAGTAATTTATTTAAAAAAAATTAATCAAGATTATCTACATTCAGTTGTTTGAATAAAACTGTATCAACACATCATTAAACTGTAAGAATATATTCAATAAAAACCATAAATACGTATATGCGTACGACACAATAGACTTATTCGACAAATGTTATAATAGTTACAACTTAACGAGGGGTTGTGTGTGCCTATATATGTATGTATTTAGACAACGATGTTTCTTATCTTGCATTCTAATCGCCTTATTTGAAAGCATATGCAAAACAAAAATAACGATATTGATTTATATACGAAGAAAAAGAATAGAAAATTTTCTAAGAATTTTTTTTTGCTTTTTTTTTGTTTTATTTATTATTTTTTTTTTTTTTAAAATGTACTCAGTTGCTTAGCTCTGATTTCACAACTAGAAAACAATAGCAAACTACAATGAGTTATATTTAATTAAAATTGAAACAGAAATTATTATTATTATTATCTAGTAGTAGTAGACAATACAAAGAGCATAGAAATTATATGGAATACGAAGTACCTAATATTAAAAAATCACAGATATTTCTTTGCAGTTTATTGAATCTTTTCGTTTATTTTTTTTTATTTATATAAAAGTTTATTTTTTTCTTTGGTCATTATTATTTCAAAGTCAACTGCCTACTTGAAGAGATGTTAATTCAGTCGTGTGCTGTGCATAATAAAATTAGAGTAAACATATGTCTCGTCTGTTAAAAGTTAATTTCATTTTAAACCATTTATTTGTAAATATAATAGAATAAAATTTTGCTCATTGTATGTCTCCTATAACTATTTATGCCATAGAATAATATACAGAAGATAATAAATGACTCCTTGCGAGACAATAAATATATTAATGATGTGGTCAAATATGCTATGAAAATCATATTAACCTACGTCAATGGGGGTGCGTTTGTTGTTTTGGCAAATGCTATTATAATAATACTCACCTGCATTTGTTTTTTTTTTTTTTTTTTAAATATTACTTACCATTTTGAGCACACGCATCCTCGTATCGTATTAAACATATGTTGTTGCAGCACATGATGACATTGCACTTATAATAATTATTAGTTTTATTAAATGTTCGCTGGTACAATGAAGACCTAAAATATCTACATTACAAATTGCTTGTACATTTCCTACCAGTTCAATTGAATTAAAATATTTACAAATTTCTTTTCAATATTTTCTTTGTGATCAAACATAAAATAAAAGAAATATTTTTTTTCTTTTCTAAAAATTGATTTTTTGGTTTTTTCAGTTACCGATTCACCATACAGCGAACGTATGGAACGCAAAGATAGTATTAGACGATTTCTTAAAGAACAATTTCGAGATGACAAGAAGTCTCAAGCAAAAGAGGCTGCTGCAGCAGCTGCAATTGCTACCATAAATACTGCAGCAACATCAGATGCAGAGTCTGTTAAAAGTAGTAACGTTGAATCAACAAAAAGTAAAAGCAGCACATATCGTTTGTTTAGAACGGTAGGACAAATAAATTCATTTTTATTATTTTGGTTTTGTTTTAATGTATGCATTTCTATTTTTAGCCTTCATTACCTCGTCGTCTTCGTTTTACGCGTCAACATTCTGATTTAACACCAAAAGGAAAAAATTCTGCAGCTACGGTTATATCAACAGCTAAAACTGCCCTCTTTCAAGACAAAGAGAAAAAAGACAAGGAAGCATTAGATGCAGCTAATGTTGAAATAAAAAATAAGACGGAAGTTCTTATGGAATATGAACAAATAATTGATGAACTAAAACAAAAAACGCACCAACTCTATCAGGTGAACAATGAAAAATCTGAAATTATAAATGGAAAGGATTTGCGAATTGCTGATTTGGAAAAAGAAATTATCGATAATGGAAAAGCTAATGATTTATTGAAATGTATTTCGGAGCAAGCAATTGAAAAAATTGATGTACTTGAAGGTGAAATAAAGACAATATTACGAAATCATGATAATGAAATTGATTTCCTGATTCGCACAAATGCCGATTTAGATGGAAAATGTGAAAAGCTAATGACACAAAATAAATTATTGAGTAATGATATTGCTTGTATGAAAATCGAATTTGAGAATTATATTGATGAAATTAATTTCTATAAATCAACGTTACAAAGTGAAGTAGACAAATTGTCAGAAAAAGATGATGAATGTAAGAAATTGATAAATGAGAATATTCGATTATTAGAAAGCGTTGCAGAGATTAAAAAACAAGCTGATGATGATATGTTAGCCTATGCTATGGAAAGTAAAACATTGATCAATGAATTGGAATTGACAAAGCGTGAAAAGTCAAAAATTATTACAGAGCTTTGTTTAAAGGAAGAACTTCTGAATGCATTACAGGAAGAGTTAGGTGGAAAAGATGTTGAAATGGATGCAGAACGTGACGATTTAAAAGTATCATTCAATTTCGAATTGTCTGCAATTACAAAAAAATATGAACAACAAATTGCTACATTAAAAGAAATGAATGAAATGAAAGTAAAAGAAATTGAATCGATTTCAGTTTTGGAACGAGCTAAACTGGTTAAGGAACACATGGAGTTGGTAAAAAGTTTAAAAGAAACCAATCAAAAGGAAACTGATCGTATCAATGAATCAGCTGAAGAAAAAATTCGTATTTCGGAAATTCAAACAGAACAAAAGTTAAAAGGCTTAGAAACAACCATTGAACAATCAATACAACAAGAAAAACAAATGTGGAAATCAGAAATAGATAAATGTCAAAAAATAGCGGAAACTGAAATAATGCAATGTGAATTTGAGAAACAAGATTTAAAAACACTTTTAGAATCGGCTAATGAGCTTATGCGTGAAAAAGATGATAAAATTGAAGAGTTAGAACAGAAGTTAAACCAAGAAAATGCAACATTAATTCGAGCCAGAGATGATCTTGAAGCTGAATTAAAAGAGACCAAAAGAGAATGTAGTCGTGCTATGACCGAACGATACAATTATCAATTGACATTAAATAACACGAGATCAACGGTTAACATTTTAATGGAACGTCTTAGAAAATCAGATAAAGATGTTGAAATTTTAAAATTGGATCTTGAAAGTATGATCACTGCAAAAAACGAAATTGAAACAATTAATTTAAAATTGTCTGAGGAGTTACATAATATGCGATCTGAAGCTGAAGAATATCGAAATGCTTTGACCGCTCTCCGTAATTCATCTCTAGTTCTAGAACGTGAAGTACTCGAAAAAGAATCGGTCTTTGAAAAATTAATGTCCTCAGAAGAAGAAACATTTGAGACAGTTAATAAAATTGGTAAATTATTTAACGATAAATTAGAAGAAAATATTGGCAAATATGCTGAATTGTACAATGACATTAAAAAAAAATATGATGCACGCGAGACATATATTAAAGATATGAAAGCATTGCTAGAAGAATTTGCTACGGGTATTGAATTAGCTCGATTAGAGTTGGACATTAAAGATAAGCAGTTATTTGAATTGCAAGAAGAAAATAAAAATATTAAATTACAATCGATGACATACAAATTTAAATGTGAACAATTTGAAAAATATGACCAAGAACAACGTGTTCCAAATCCATCACCTGATCTATGTTTAGATGAAGATAATGGCAAAATAACACCAACACCTGTAGATGATGCGATGGTATCGAATCAATTAATAGAAAATATTATACATCAGCTAGAAAAAGAGGTGAATGCCGATGAATTAAATGCAGGACAGTATAGTGATGAGGATAAAATATCAGCCGAAAATTATCAATTAAAAGAAAAGTTATCCGAAAAAATGAGACAAATTGAATTTTTACAGGAAATGGTTGAAATTGATAATTGTCATGCAGCTGAAAATATAGAATTGAAACGAAAGGTAAGTAATTGGAACAATTTCATACGGTTGGTTTTTGTACTCATAGATTCATTTTAATTTTATTATTTTTTTAGCTTAATGAACTCGAACAGAAAATGGAAATTGTTGAAAAATATTCTGAATTGTCGGGTCATCTTCAACATCGTCAAAAATTTGACCAATTAAAAGAGAAAAATTCACATCTAAAAAATGTTGGTTAATTTTTTTATTTTTTTAATAGTATTTTTTTTATTTATCTTCTTTTTTTCTTATTATGTAGAAAATTGTTCAACTACAAGTTGCTAATAAGGAGCATGAATCAACAATAAACGAACTAAAGGAGAAAGTGATTACTGTGAACGATCGGACACCATTAAAGTTAAATATGTCACATACTAATATTGGCGGTACACCAAAGACACCAAAAACACCAATATCTGTATTAACTGGAAAAGAAAATCAATCACCGGCTCTAAATACAACAGTCGGTATGATGAGTCCAGCAGCTGGTAGATTACTAGCTAGGATTAATTAAGTAAACAAAAAACACAAAACTTTTGTACGTTATTATATTTTACTCATTTCGATATAAAATATTTTTTTTAAAATAAAAGTAAAACAAAATCTTAAGTTTTCCTATCAACAGAAAATAGACTTAAATTCTAATCCGGTTTACGCTTACTTAACTTTAATATAAACGTTGCAAAAAAAAGAAAATTTATACAAGTATTAGATTGTAATCTAGGTATATAAATTAAAAAAAAAAAGAATGCTTATATTTGTCAGCACCGTTTTAAAATTCAATATTTTTTGAAAAAATTAAAGATTTTTGTTTTGACGATAGTTTAGGATTTAAATTTAAATATGCGAAAATTTCATTAAATAATTTGTATTCCAGTTTTTTTTTTTCTTTAAATATTTACGATCATGAACAATAAATGAAATCATAAAAACATGCTTAACAATAATTTTTTATCACTCTAAAATTGTGAAATTGTATGCAGAAGTTCGCAACAGAACGAATAATAATGGTAAATTTACTTAAATGCTTGGATCATATATTCATATAGCAATAATTTCAAATACGAATAAATATTTTGACTAATTAATTTCAAACAGGTAGAAATTGGTATAATTATTAGAGCATATTTTAAAAATATTACATCCATGATCCTTAACTTAATATTATTATTTTATTTTTTTTAATGATTAAACAAAAACTAATTACAATCGCTAATATTCAATTTTATTTAATAAAAGATTATAGCCAAATATTGCTTTCTATAATTATTCATTTCTGTAAGAAAGTACAAAATTTATTATTTTTATTAATGAAATTGATTCAATAATAAATTACTTACGTATTTACTATAATAATAATTATACTTAAAAGTATGTGACGTAATTTTTAAAATCCGCGCACTAAACATTTTTAAAATCTATATTCAAGTCTGAAAAATGTGTAAAACATTTTGATTTTAGAAAAATATATTTATTTTTTTTACAATTTGCGGTTGAGAACAACAAAATTATAAAAAATTATATGGGATCTTAGGTTTAAGCTTTTTAGGACACTACATTTGCATATATATGCGTTGCTAACTGGAAAAAGGGGATACTATCAATATTATTGTTTGTAAACTATGAAAATTTCCAAAATGAAAAAAAAAAATCTTCCTTCAGCATAATTTTTAAAGAAATTTGTTATGTTCCCTTTTTTACAGTTAACTGAATAAACCGTATCCTTTTTGCGGTTATTTTCACTGAAAAAAAAAAATGTAAGATTTAAAAAATGAGATGAGCCAATCAAAGGGGATAAAACCAAGAGTTAATGAAAAAATAAAAACAATACGCATTATTCATTATCATTATATTCTGTTCATGGGTGCTTCGGTGTTTTGTAGGAAGTTGTAGAATATCATCATTCCAAAAATAATGGTATTCATCTGGAATAAATTTCATAGTTTTCTGGAATGTTTCATTATATTTGTATTAGACATGTCCCGTTTTTGCAGCAAACGCAACTTTAATCACATAATTGAACCAACTTAATATATGACTCTTATTGAATGTTCTTATAAAAAAAAACATCTATTAGAGACCCTCATTATTTTATGCAGACGCAACTTTTCCCCATACATAATAACCCCCTCCGAGCCCCCAAAAAAAAGTTTTAGTGTAAAAAAAAGTGTTTTTAAAAAATTCACACTAAAACTTTTTTTTTGGAGGGTGTTATGATGTATGGGGAAAAGTTGCGTCTGCATAAAATAATGAGGGTCTCTAATAGATGTTTTTTATTGTAAGAACCTTCAATTGGAAGTTATTACAAAAAATACAAAATGTTTTAACGTGTGGGACGTGGCTTTAGGATTACATAATATCAGTTTCACTGGGTTTTAGGTTTCGAAAAATTGATGACGAGGATATAAGAAATGCAATATGTAAAATTTAATGTGGGCATCTGGTCCGGATGGATTATCACGCAGATTTTTTAAAATGTCATTTCAATTCATAATAAAGACTTTACGATATTTTATCAATACTACCTTTTTAAGTGAGGTATTTCCACAAAATATAAGAAAAGTTTATTTTACACCTATTCTAAAATGTAATAAACCCGCAAAATGAATCTGATTTGTCCAATTTATTTGTCTCATTAAATTTTAATTATCTTGTCAAAATTATATCAGTTATTTGTAATGAGCAGTTAAACTTATTTATTGAGAAAAATCATGTTTGTTGTGAAAATCAATCTGGTCTTAGAAGTAATCATACATAACGGCATTGCTGCGAATTAGTGAAGATATTAAGGAAGCGTTATCTAAAAACAAATGCGTTGTAATGGTTCTTCTTGATTATTCTAATGCATTTTCCTTCAGCGGATCATAATTTATTATTGCAAGAATTAAAAGCTATGGAAATGAGTGAAATAACATTAAAATGGTTTGAGTCTTTTATAAGAGGTTGGTTTCTGTGTTAAACTTAATGAAATTATATCCGAAATTAAATTAATATTACATGGTATTATACAGGGTGAGAATAACTCGCAGTTATACTTTGCTAAATTTATTAACCGAATTTCGTTGGTAGTTAAATGGTGTGTAAATTACATCTTTTTGCGTATGATGCCCAACTATGCATATATAGTGCTATCGATAACTGATTATAGTGTAGAATAGATCTCACATTAAATCCATCTAAGACGCAATCCATTAATTTTCCATCACCGAATAATTTTAAAAAATTGAACTATCTGACTGTTCTGAATGTAAAGGTGCAGTATATCGAAATCGAATATAGTAATGTCGTTAAAAACTTAGGTTTTTATATGGATAGACCCATGATTCATGAAGAGCATGTCAGTAACATAACTCACAAGGTATATGCGACAATAACTAAATTATACCCATTCAAATATACGCTAGATTATAATATTAAATTGAATTTAATAAATAGTTTTTAGTGATGCCATTATTTGATTATGCGGATATTATTTATCATGGACGTATCGTAGTGCTAAACAAGCTGATAAGCTACAAAAATTACAGAATAGTTGTGTTCGTTTTATTTATAATCTTAAATATAATGATCTATCACATAACATATATTTTGTTTCTCTTTTTATGTATGTATATATGTATATATTTATAAAGCATTGAATCACTGTCACAGTAACAACGTAACTACAAGTCGTGGCGCTGTTTTTACGTATGGATTGGAGAGGGGTTGTTCATAAAAGACGTCACGCAGTTTTTACACTTTTTTGACACCCTCCGCCCCTATGTCACAGTTGGTCACGTTTTAGCATTTTAGACCCCCCCCCCATAATTCGTACGTCACAAAGTCATTTTTTTAAATTGGTTTTAAACTTCATCTTTTAGATTAAGTGACTCGACTTTCAACGTAATATTCTAAATTTTTGTGATTAGTGCTATTTTCCCGTTTTATATACGAATAAACTGTTTTCGACTTAATAAACTTTGATATAGAATTTGATTATCAATCTTACCATTAATAACATTTAATTTATCCTTTTTTGATAACACTTTATGCACAAATAACTATATCGCCATTTCGTGTAATTTTTATTACAAGGTGTCACTGATATTGCAAACAAATTTGTTGATTTGTGTTTTAAAAATAAGTTTTATTTTATTCAAATGTTTCTCAAATTCATTGTCATTGAAAGATAAAATAATATTTATAGCTGAATTAATAAAAATAAAGGAACATTAGAAACTATGAGAAACATAGAAAAACAGAATAAATTTGTTTATATAAATATAATGGATATAAGATTTTTTTTATATATTGGACGTAACAATATAATAAACAACCACCCACCCCCCCTATTAATATTTTGTCACATTTAGTCACAAAATTCCAGACACCCCCTCCCCCCTCAGCGCGTGACGTCTTT
>JAABKK020012629.1:0-22033 GCA_011634745.2 Catotricha subobsoleta
TATGCAGACTATGCAACATAAGCATATTTTCTGTAATACAAATATTGTCAACAATATTTGTATATAATATATTTAAGATATTTTTACCAACATTTATGAACATATTTATGCTGAACTTACAATTAAGTTAGTATAAATGTTGGTTCATTACTTAACTCTGGTCAGTCAAGTCTTACCCCAATAAAAGACTGTGCCTGGTAGAATCCTTTTGAAGAAAAAGTTTAGCTACACTCACCATTCATCATTCTTATAAATAAATGTAGTGAAACACAAAAATTAAGTTGTTTAATATTCTCATAACCACTCTTACCCGCTACAATAGGCATAACTGGTTTTTGATATTCAGTATTATCTATTTTTTTTTTAAAAGGTTTGGTACCAATACCTGTTCACATTGCCAATTTTAGTAAAATCAAATCAGCTGTAATTTTGCACGTGTTAATTAACCACACGAGACGTCTTAAAAATACATTGCATCTTAAAAAGTTGAATATCGATAAAAAAAATATTGTCACCCTAATCTAATATATACATTTTATATATGTGTTATGTAGATGAATAGAATGAAAATAGAATTTTCATGTATGCACCAGCATGCATGCATGCATAAATTGCTTTGTATAGACATGTGGTTATGCATCGGAAATTAAAATGTAAAATGTGCATTTAAAATTTAAATTAAAACCCCCTGTAACAGCACCGAAAAGATGGGTAGCAAAGCAAATATTTATTTATTTCTAATGTCGATTTATTACGAATGCTTACACTTAATTTTAACATTAATATTATTACGAAATAGAACAAAATCCAGGTACACGTTAAGTTAGTCACAATAAAGGTTATTTGCTATTCTTTAGGCACAAATTACAATACCTGCAATATTGTAGTAGGTAAATACCTCAAATTTTATTATTTACACTTAACCAACCATAAAAGAAAAATAAATATTTATACATTCAAAATTGCAATGCTGTAAAAATTCCCTTTTAGGATTAAAAAAAAAAGTAGTTTTCATTTGTTTTGTTTTAAATTAACAACAATAAAAATGTAAACGAAGGAAAAATGATATCATAAAAAAATGTTCACTGAAAAAAAAAAAAAAAAACATGTAGACAATGAGTTTTTAGCAGATTTGTTGCAATAACATAATGGTTTGTTCGTTATCCTTTGTGAAAATTCGCCTATCCCTAGTGTAGGTTTCATTACAAAGTGAAAACAAGACAATTCACAAAACATTGACTGTATGCACCAGGAGAATCTACTTACCCTCTACATATTATATATCTGCATTTTAATAGCATTACCACAGCTACCACAGTGTCCAGAACCCCATAGTCACAAACACACGTATTAATATAATATAATGTAATAATATAATATAAAAGATTGCAAGCAAACATAAAAAAGCTCACACAAAAAAGACTGAGCTTTTATACATTTTGTGCAAAGTGTTTCAGATACGTTAGGTACCTACAATATTCGGAAATTGTAAACAAGCAAAGTGTTGTGAATATATTGTAAAATTCTATATATGTAGACTTGTTCATTTATATTACAATAAATAGTTAAAATGAATATCTATACAATTTTATCTATACACTAAAATAGACTAGGGCAAGGCAACAAAATGTGATAAACGGAAATCGTATACACTGTTTGCCTTGTATCCGGTTTTAATAATATGAATGGATATAGAATAGAGGTAGGTTACTAAAAACATATACATATGGATGGAATAATAACTATTCTAATAGAACGTATAAGCTATCAGTGTGTTTCGGTTTAATATAAAACGATGGAACACTTTTTTTTATTTTTTTTTGTATTATTGGCAGAAAAAGAGAATACAGTTGAAACAAAAGCAATAACATTCGAGAAAGAACAAAAATAAATATATATATTATATACTGAAAAACTTTTAAGCACAAAGTTTCATTTCAGTATGTAGATTGTACCTAGGTAGTCGCCCTTTCTCCAAATATACGCAATAATATTATCATCCTGTCGGTTATTTCTTTGTGTGCATATAAAAAGCAATTTTCATTTTTGTGTCCTTTTATTTATTTACATTTTTTTTTTTGGTTCAAGCGGGAGAATGAGTAGTATGGATGGCACTATCTAACCTTTACTACAAAAACAAAATTCTAGATATATTTTCATATCGTGCAATATAAATAATATGGAAGAAAAAAATCTAATCAGAGATTGGTATGAAAAAAAACCTTCTTTTTTTTATTTTGATTCTTTCCAGTTTAATTTTTTTTCCGGGTGTATCTGTCTTGAGCCCAGGGTTATTTCTTCTTTATTTCATTGTTGTTGTTGGCTGTTGTTATTTTCATATTTGTTTATTACGGATTCCTGTCATGTTCTTCTGATATCGTACATTATTTTTATATTTGATATTGAATATAAGGTATTTATATACATTTATAGGTCATACTGTCACATATATACCAATTACGTGACGAACAGTGAAACACATTAAAAATCCCTTTGGTGTATTATGATGATGAAAAGATACAAAGTATATACAGAAACACCTAAGCAATAGAGAAACGTTTTCTTCATGACTTTGTACAACTTAAGTTTTTTCTTCTTCTTTTTTTTTTTGTCTTATATTGTGGAATACACGCGTCATATCTATTATTGAATTGACTATGTTTTGTCTGTGTGGTGTTGTTATAAATAAAAATGAAAAAAAATATTTTCGTGATCTTTGATCTGTAAGATGTGAATTATGTGACTGCGTTGTGTACGACAAGAGATTTAATATAAAAACGTTCAAGTTGAAATCACATTTTTACATTATTATTTTTTCATGTAACGACCAATCTAATATTAGAAATATTTCTAACCTCGTCGGTTCAGTGAGCTGATGAACGAGGCAAAATAATAATAATAAAAATTATAATATTGCAATAGAGAAAACTTTCCAATTTCAAAATGTAAAATGCATTTTTCCAAAAAAATAAAAAAAGAAAAAAGAAAAAATGTAGGTAAAAGAAAAATGTCTCTTTTGATCATCTTCTATGTCACAAAAGGATTTTCTTTTTATCATCATAATAATCTACTATATTTGAGATGTATGAGCTGCGTAGGTATTTTATCCGCCTGCGGCAGAATTAGTAATTTGTTAGATAAAACAATGTTGTGGTAGGATTTATTTTGTTTTTTTGTCTTTTTTTTTTTGCCTTTTCCGTGGCGGATTATCTGTTACATTGTGACTGCACGAGGAGCCAAATTGGATCAACACTTATCTTATCGTTCTATATAGTTATGGTTTTTTTTTATTTGTATTATTATGATAACAAACACAAAAACGAGAGAATAATTTATTTAATTAATTTTAGAAAATGGGAAACGATAATAGCTACTATTAAATAAATTGGTTAATTTATGAGAATATTTTGACAAATTTATCACAATGATATAAAATCGTTGCGTTTATTTTCTATATATAAAGAATTGTGAAGATGAATGAAAATCTTTTGTTTTGAACATGACGGCTGAAAAATTGAAAATATTAAATTGATGTATTTATCATAATATTTCTCTTTTTCGTTTCGTAAAATGTTGTGTGTTTTGAATTTTAAGATAAAAGTTAAAATAAGACGATATTTTAGGTGGCCTTGGAACAATATAAACAAAAAACATGAAAAAAAAGAGAGAGAATAAGGAAAGGTTTTAACCTATAACATAACTCACAACGCACTTCCTACGTTTGTAGTGCCTAGATTAAAGTAATATTTTGTAAGGGAAGGGCATATTTTGATGGTGGTGATCAACATAATTTGATATAATCTGGAATCGTGCGAGAATAAATGTGTTAGAAATGCAAGGCATATTGATTAATAACCAGTAAGATGTTATAAAGTGCAGGAGAAAGGTATTATTCAACGCCTTTAATTTTATTTGACATATTTTTATGCAATACGTGAAATATCTGGTTTTTAGATAATAAATTTTTATGTGTTATATTATACTTTGTTTTGCTTTAGTTAATACATTACACAATCACTCTTCGATTGAAGTAAATTTTCAAGGTGTTTAGTTGATTTGATGACGTCCATATACTCCATATAGTCCATATATTCCATATACTAGAATACATTGGGGCTAGACTCAATACAAATAGTCTTACTTGTTATATTTCATATAAACCATTTCTTTTATTCTTTTTTGAAATGAATGTCTTTTAACATTAAAAAAAAGAAAAGTTGTCCTTTCGTATGGTTTTAGCGTTAAGTAAGTAGAATAGAAATTTAAATGTTCTTTGAGGCAACAAATTATGGTTGTAAAGTAAAAGAAAAGAAACATCGCTGAAAAACGCTTGTAATTTTTGATCTTCATTATTTAAAAGCTTAAATATTAAAGCTTGTCTATATTTTTTTTTTTATCAAAACAAGTCGTTAAATTAAGACTATAATACGCAATACGCATATTTTAACGAAATTTTTCGAGTCACATATTTCTTTAAGTATTTTCTGGAAAAGACATAAAGGAAAATTTATTATGTTTATTGGTTTGCCGCCAACTATTTAGCATGTAACGACTTTTTGTTTGTGCCATATTTATTTCTTGATACAAATAAGTATACAATAAACGTTTTAGAAATTAAATGGCAGTCCGAAACATTTATGCCATTTAATTAGATTAATGACATTTCTAATATTTTATTACATTAATTAGGTATTTTTATCGTTTCGTGTGCTTAAGAGGAAACGGAATTAGACTTAAATTGAAAATAAGCTCATACGACTAATTATTAATATTGTGCGAAGAATTCGTAAAAATAGAAAATATTGTTAATTAGCAGTTTATTTGGAACTAAAAAAAAATTGTATCTTTCAGCAAATATTATATTTTGTTATTTATTTTAAAATAAAAAATCATAGATTTTATTGCGGAAGGGCTATTAAATCAAATGTTAGCCAATTGGTTTCAGTGGCAAATAAAGAACCAATGTTACAAATGGCTTGTCGGCTGAAAAAGTGATTGCTGGTTTTTATATGTTTTGTTTTTAATAAAAAGGAGCGAAAAAATGAGCCATGTGTGTGTCGAGTTGCGCCACACTGTTTATTCGATATAGATTTCATTTTTCCGCAACACTACAGCCTACCAGCCAGCAGCACACAACCCATTCTGTATAAATGGCAAAAAGTATTTTATAATAAAACATACAGAGAAAAAACTGGTATTGCAGATATCCGCCATAGAAAAAAAAAACACTTAATAAACGTGTTATATCCACACGATTAATTTTATGTCATCGTTTCTGGCACACTAATTTGAAAAGTTTTATATATATATAATTTTTTTTTTTTTTTGGTGAATGAGAGGAGAAAAGGAAAAGTCTCCGCATTTAAATTTATTACAAACAAACCTCATTTTGGTGATAATATATTTATTTTTTTATTTGTATTTTTGGTTCTCTATTTTAAATTGAAGAATTCCTTTTTATTTGTTTTTTATTGATTGTTATCGATGTATTTAGTTTTTAGTTTTTTTTTTTTATTTATAAAAATAGAGGTATTAAATCTTGTTCAATTGTGCAGAGTTGTTCATAAGGGACCAAACCAACAATAAATTGGATCATTTGTTCCATTTCAATTTCATACGAATAGAAGCAGGCATATAAATAAGCACGAATTACGAATACGAATGTGATTGACTATATTGAGGTCAGTGTAATTTGCAAAAAGAAATTGATTTCAGGAGTAAATTTGAATAATGTATAGGATACCGCTTACACACATTACAATTGTAAGTTGCCATGCGAATCAAAAATTGCTATTTTTTAAATAACTTTCAAGGTTATGTCTATGTGAATCACTCTGTAAGAATAAAAACAGTAGGCATATTTAAGATATATTCTTGGGATATATAAAATGCATGACAAGCATAATATTCTTTGTATATTGAATATATAGTAAAGAAGACAGACCTACACTATGGGTATGCTGTAATATATTTAACTAAATGGCAAATAGATTCGACATGCCACAAAAGATTCATATCACTATCATGATATCGAATGGGCATAACCATAATAATATTGAATTTCAATCGTGTGAATGCCAAATGAATGTCAGTAAAATATGGAATTGGTATTACGTCCATACTGAAAATTAGATGTCAGTACTTTAGTTGATTGAGAATTAGTTTATATGATTGGAAGACAATACTGCTGTTATCATATTATGCTTTTATATATTTATAGAATGTTAGAACTACGATCACGATTCATAAATGTAAGATTATTATAGTACAGAGAAACACGTACAATGGAAATGTAACAAATATATATTTTATAAAATGAAATACCATTAAAACCAGATGCTATAGAACATATCTTATTGTTAGCTTTGAACAATGTTTAACAAAATACCATTATTATTTAGAGGATTTGTTATTGGTTATTTCATCTCTATCTAGAGTTTTGTTTTAAAACAACAACTTTATCGGTTGTTTATAAATTGTTAGATAGAAGAGTATCTATTCTCATCTCTATTGTTATGATACAGCTATGATATAGATTCTATATTATAAGGATATTCCTTCCTATTCAACGATATTAAATATAGTTATAATGGATTACTAAAGATGTTTTGATATCCAAGGATCATATGAATTATTTTCATTTTCAATTTTAGTTAAATATATAGTTCTAGTTCCCTAAAAACTTACTTCTCGATTTGTTTACCTCTCATTTGCCAATTTTTATATTAATAAATTGGAATTTTCAAGTATGTACTATATGGAAAAGTTTATGATCAGTTAGAAGGAAGACTCCTACAATGTATACTTTATACCATTCAACACACTCATCATGATATATAAAACGCTTAACCCTAAGTGTTTTGGGCGAACCATGACTCATAATAAAAGCACTCATTCAAGATCTATTCTAGATTGTCTCACACAATAACCAATATAAAATCCGGCATCAATGATTTAATATCAATAGTCATTGATTGAGTGTTTCTTTGAGGTCGGATATCCGCTATAAAACTTATAGAAATTCAATACTTTCTTTCAAAATAATTTCAATAAATCAAATACCATTAAAAAATGCCAAATAAAAAAAAAAAAAAGGGAAAAACTTTTTGAAAAAGAAATATCCAAAATTTGCAAACAATAAATTGCGGTTTCCCAAAAAAAAATTAAACATTTAAAATTATCCTCCCCAAAAGGAAAATGTGAAACAAAAAGTTAAAAAAAAAACCATTTAATTTTTCAACCATTAAATATCGGTTAACAGAAATGTTTTGCAACGTTCGCTTTTTTCCTGTTATTTTATTTTTCTTTTATGGTGATCTCGGATGTGGCTGCTTTTCATTCTATTTCCATTTCAATTCTTTCTATACATTACTATTTACAGTTATTGAAACATTCATTTTGCTCAAATGATGCAAATGTAATTCCTCCTATTTGCATTTCCTAACAATAAATGTTCTATAATATTGTTTTTGCCATGTCGTCGTATGTTCGTTTGATTATTATCTATAGCTCAAAATCTATACTAAATATAAAAAAAAGAAGAAAAACATAATAATGTAAAAAGAATGTGACATTCTACATATGAAAATCCTCAATAACGAACTGTAAATATTATAGAAAGCTTCCTAAATACATTTTTCTTCTTCATTCTTTTCTATTATTGAAAAATATATATATAAATAACTCGATAGTTGTCGCTGTCGATATTATTATCAATATTCGAATGGCAAAATCCATTAGAATTTTAGTTTTTGTTTTTGTTTGTACGCTAATGCTAATCCCATTCAATTAATGAAATTATTCTGATAAAAAGAAAATCAACGAAACACATAGCACCATACACATCAGTCAAACAAACGAAAGAAAAAGAAAAAAAAAAATAAGATTAAAAAAAAGAAAAAATATCGAAGAAAACTTTCTGTTTATTCAATTTTCTTAAGATGAATAAGAAGAAGATTTCATACGGATGATGAGTATGGATTGCAATAGATTCAAGAATATAGTTGTATTTTCTTTTCATTTAACCCTTATGTGAATTTATTTTTATATATTTTTATTTTGTTCTCTATTGCATGGTATATTCACCAAATGAATCTTTATAGGAAAGAAGAAAGGATAAAAAGAAATTGTGTGCTTGTGATGATTGTGTGGTAGATTTTTGTGTGAATAGTTTCTTTTGACTTTGCCTTTAAATCTATTCCAATCCAATATAGTAATAAAAAAAAAAATAAGTAAAACAAAAACAAAACCTAAATTTTCTATTAAAAGTTGAAGGACCCTATGTTTATATCACCTCATTCCACCCAATCCATAATATGTTTTGACATTTTTATTTTTATATTTATGATTATCTTTATTATTATTATATGCAATATTTTTGTCTGTCGCTATTTCTTTTTTGCCACAAAATAAATAAATAAACTGAAAAAAACAAAGTTATTTATATTTTAACTTTTGGGCGATGGTTTAATATTATGCGGGTATTGGTTAGGTATAAAGATAGAATATATTTAGTTATTTGTGATGAATATATTCTATTCGCGATGTTATATAATATACAATATTGATATTTTTACTTTGATGGTATAATGATATTGTTTGCATGCAATCAAAATGAACCAAACCAATTTAATACTCGAATATCTTGCTAGATCACGCTATACGTTTATTCGCGTATGGAATAATATTTTTGCTATTGTGTTTATGTTTTCAGTCTTAGGTACTTTGGATAATTTATTCAGATTCAGTACATTCAACCATATATGTATGAATTTAAATCAATGAATCTTGCATGCGGTAAAAAAATAAGATTTATTTTATAATATAAATAATCAAAATAAGTTTATCATTATAGAAAGTAATAAAACAATAGAAATTTTAAGAATATTTTTTACAGCCCCAACCCCTCCCCTAGAAATTTTTTTTTTGCTCTCACGATTTGTTATAGAAAACGTTGACCTTTTTTTTTGCTCTCACGATTTTGTAAAAGCGAGGACCTTTTTCTTTTTTTTCCTGGCACGATTTTTTTGTTCAACATCTAGGTAATTGAATTAGAAAAGTGTTATTGAAAAGGGAGTGCACTAGGCTGGATCGATTTTTGTGCTTATACCTTCTACCATTGTTTTTTTAAGTTGTATTTGGTCTCCTGATTAACGTGTGTATATATAATAAATACATTAATCAGGAGGCAAAATCCAACTCAAAACACTATGATAGAAGGTATGAACAAAAAAAATCGATCCACCTTAGTGCACATCTTCAATTACGTTCGATTTATACGATATATGTATGTATATATTCTATTAGAGATGATCACTATAGTGATAACAGAGAATATATACATATAGAAGAGAAAATTCGATAAAAAGTGTCAATCCAATTTAGGTTATGTTTTGAAATTAGTTTCGCTTTTTTTTAAATTTAGCATTCAAAAGTACAAATAATAAAATGATAAGTTTCATACATTATGAGTTTTAATTCAATAGATTTAATTATATTAAAAAATAATAACAGTTTGCTGATTTTAAGAATATATTTTTTTATAAATCTCGAGTATTCTCAAATAATTTTTGACTGATTTTTTTTATATGAAAATGTTTCCGAATTAATTTACCGAATGGGTTGGATTCTCGCGCTGGCTGCAGTAACGGGATGTCCCGTGTAGGTCCCTGATATATATCATTTCCACCATTCAAGAATAGAATATAGCTTGGAAAACAATTAACACTGCCTATAAGTATATCTTAAATATACGTCAGTGTCTTTCTTGTAGTAATTATAGTAATTATCTTTAAATTAGACCAGCATCTTCTTAGATATAACAAAAAAAATCTCTGCTATAGAAATAAATCTAATTAATGTTATTTGTTTCTATGTGACTCTATCTATAGCTGCGTTTTTTGTCGCTTATGTCTCCACGTACGTACACTATCCATCTTCATACTTATAAATATGCGATAGTAAAATAAATATAGTTTAATGTTCGCTCTATTTATTTTATTTTAATTTTTTTATTTTTATTTTTCGTTTTAAACAACCACAACTCACAAGTTTCATATAAAATACACGTTATACGAGATTATATTAGTTGGTTAAGTCAAGCTTGGGCGGTAAATTGTCAACAGATTAAAGGATTCGTTTTTTCACATCTATCAAGTCTCTATAAAAGTATTATGGTTGTTGTTGGTTTTTAGTTATTTGTTGCTCTATTGTAAATGTTGTTGACGTGAATACAGGGCTTATTGTTTTTGTATATTATGGACGGGAATAAAAAAAAGAAGAAAACCCATAAAGTGTAATGTTTAGAAAATTACATTTCAAATAATTGGTTTAGTTTTGAGAAGGATCATCGACCATAAAATATTCAAAATTATGATGGATAGGAAATTGGTTATTTGATCACCTAATATGCATAAATGGAAATAAGGGTCCTATTTTTTGTAACGTAAATTTTCATAACAAATTTCACAATATCATAGCTTTTCTTTCTTTTAATATTTGGTATCTAATCGTCTTTGTGTGCCTGAAAATATAATGTGCCCACAAATCCAACAATTATTGGGATTATTTATTGATAAGATAGGTACAAACGACTTTTTTATTGCCACTTTTAAATGGCAAAGAAAAATAAATTTTTCGGAAATTTAAATTTATAGTTTGCTAACACTTATATGTTTCAACTTGTAATAAAAAGTGAACTAGAAAGATATTTCTATATATGTGATGCCAGCCAGATAGGGCACATAAAAGAAATATAAAAAAAATAAAACTTTAACTAAATTTAACTAACAAATAAATTTAACCTTATCTGAAAAAGCTATCAAAATAAATGAACTGAAAATAATATGTAATTTCAGAATGGGATTTATAGGTATTTGGTTGATACTTGAAATTTGATAGATTTTTGTTTTTGAGATTTCTGATATATCGAATGGCAAACAAAAAAAAAACGCGTGCCACATAAAATTTGAATTTATGTAAATTTTCTATTAGACTTACCAATGGTTGTTAGTACAGTTAATGAATACAGGAAAGCTCTAGCAAATGTCCAATCATATTCTTGCATATAGATTTGCGGAACAATAACGGCACCCGTTGCTGGAGTATTTCCCTCTTGAATTTGAGAATTCATATCATCGGTTAATCGTCGGATGAGTTGATCTTGAAATCGTGCTATTTCTAAAGCAGCCAATCTGTGGATTTATACAATACACATGTCACAATTAGAAATGGTGAATATAAATATCTTTTAAATTATCTTACCTCGTCCAATTTTCTCGATATAAAATATTTAATGAAACTGTTATATCCCATATATTTTCAACTGTTTTCTGTCTAGCTTCCATAGCTTCAGTTACGGCTGCTTCTGATAATGTTACATTATCAGATATACGTGATGGCTGTGGCCTCTGTAAATGTCTATTAGTTGATGCTAATGTACGTTGTTGCATTGTCGATGCACCGCCCTCAATAGCCAAAAATATAAATGAACCAAGTAACGTATACCCAAACAATAATGTACAAATACCTAAATTTGTCAATAATCCAGCCCAAAACGATGTCGCTTTTGGTCCCATACAATTACAACATCGTTTTGGATTCTCGTTACCTTTGATATTAGCAGTGGTCTTATTGCCAGTGCCACTAGATTTAAGAGAACTCGGTGGATCAATACGTTTTAACGTATTTGTACCATTATTTTGTTGTTTCGAAGAAAGTGGTTGATATGGCTCATACCGATATCGACCACTATCTTTTTCGGCCATTTCAATTTTTTCTTCGTCTTCTTTTTACGTCTTCAATTATCTTTAATGCCCGCAAGATAATTACTTATATTTTAACATTTTTCTTTTGGATGCGGAAATAATTTTTACTTTAATTTTATTTTATCTTCGTTTTCTTACAATATATGTTCACCAAAATTCTATATTATTATATTCATTATATGTGTGTGTTCGCAGGACAACGTTCATCGACGAGATGAGTAGAATAACAACCAAACTTATCAAAAAAGTTTTGTTCATTGTCAACTTTTTTCATTTTTCATTTTTTTCTCTTCCACGTCACTGGTTCTTGTTTGTATATTATGCGTTGTCTGTAAAGAAAAAAAGTAGATTAGATTAAAAAAGTGGCACACAATAATAGAAAGGTTATTATAAATAATATTTATGTGAAACTTTGATTGATCGGTCTGCAAAAAAAAAAAACCACCATCGGAAAAATAGCAAGCAATAATAAATTTTCAGAAATAACAAAGAAAACAGAAAAAATTTAAATTTCATTTTGGAGAAATAATTTTGTGTTTATGAGCATATGTCTGCAAAAATATTTTCTACTGGACCATTTTATCAAATAGAATAATAAAATGTCTCGAAATGAAAAATCTTGTTTGATAATATGTATATATTATTAATATTATTGAAAGTTATTGACACTCTTTTCCATATATGACTTTTATTATATGTTTGCATCATGTACCAATTGAACCATATCCACATATCATGCATGAAGTTTCAGAAGAATTTCCTTTTTTTTTTCTATAATATTATTTCGATAGCAAAGTAAAAGTACTCGATAAATACGATGATGTTGGGAAAAATTGAATTTTTAGATGTGCTTATTTTTAAGGTACGGTAATGGTCGTACATGATGCATACCAAGGTATGTAATGGGATATATAGTGAAAAAAAAATTAAATTGAGATCGAAACCATTCATATGTATAAAATGTGGTTAAAGCTTTTATGCAGACGTTAGGAACTAGCTGTATATAGCCGAGGTCCCTACTTTATTTTAAATAACAAGAAAATATTTTCCAGAATTTAGTTTTTTTTTTAGCTTTTCACTGTAATTTATCATATCTTGTAAAAGAGATGCTGCAAGCTAAAGATTTTGACCTTTTATGCATATTGAGATGTGGATATTATTTGCAACTGTGTAACTAAGCTAAAAAATATTTATGACGGTGTTGTAAGTAATATTTTAAAGTTTTTTTTTTTTTTTAAATTGCATTATTTTTTTGTTGAATATAAACTGAAGGAATTGGTTAATATTCTGAACACACTAATGTATCGCAAACGTAAGCTTACTCATATATGAATTATTTAATATTATGTTATTTATGAACTATAGAGGAGTTCTGAGAAAAGTCTAAAAGCACAATGGCTTATTATTTTATTAAATGTGTTATATTGGTTGCTAGAGAGGTATCTTATATTACCTTTATCATTTATAATGTGGTTGCGGTCGTGCATGATATTTGAAAAACATATACACAAATTATGAGTACATACAGCATCAGTACACTGTACACATCGTATACATAGAGACATACATACATATCACTTTGCCTTGCTATTATTCATGCAAAAAGCGTTGTTTCGCTCATGAATTACCATTATATACGTGTTGCGTGTTTACCACATTCAGCCTAGGTTATATCATTAATTTTATACATTTAATTACTGGTAAATGCCTTTCATAATATCGTTAATGGATTTCTCTAATATCATCGATAACGACCCAGAAAGATAACAAAATAATTTATATGATTGTTTAATAACAGCAGTGCGCGGTTATATACACTATATTTTTAGAGTTTGAGTTTTGACTAACTACGGTGTTGCGTTTTGAAATCATCAGTACTTATTATTGCTAATGGGTATCTACTAATTGTTAAATCTTTCGTTGAATCATTACCGTTCCTATTCTAGCCACTTTTATGTTGATTGTTTTGTTTTACTTTTGTTCTTTTGTAAATGAGAAATCTTTATGAAAATAAATTATTAGTCGTAAGTAGAAAATGTTTTCCATGATATTTTACAGAAATTATTTTGCGAAAAGATCAAAATGCCTATTTTAAGGTTCAGCTATAAAGAATTTATATTGTGTTATAAAAGTTAGCAGCTGAAAAAATTATTCATATTTTAAGAATGGTGAATGAAAATAGAATATTTGATGTTAGCAAGATAAGACGAAAGAAATTATTTTTATTTTCTCTAATAAGCAAAAAGCATTTTGTACTTATTTTAAAATGTATAATGTATATGTATTTCATTACTAATATGAAATGCATGTTAGTTACAGTCATAGCATAATTATCATCGTAAATTTGGTACTGAATCTGTCTTAACAAAAAATCAAGCTTTTTCAATTCCGATAGAATTACCGTTCATTTGACAAAGAATACTTGTTGGGCATTACAGTTTTATCGATACAACAAGACTGACCTTGTTGACAGAATATTAACATACCAATTTTATGTTGAACACGTATAATTGGTTTAACATAATCAAAATTGAATTAATTGAATATAAAATTAAATTTCATTATGAAGATATTAAATCTTCAAAATTGATTGAAAACTTAATTTGAAAATATAAGCGACTGTAATCTTATTTAAACTAATTAATTTCTATTAACAATAAACAATGTCTGGAAATTATGAAATTATCGATATTTTGATTTAATTTTTAATAATTATGTTGTTGTAAGTATATTATACCTACAATTAAAAACTGATTAATAAAATATTCAATAAAAAAAGAACACCAAGAAAAACTTTGTACAGCTGACCTTTTTATTTATATAAAAATCTATTTATTATAAATATATACTTTTCGGTTAATTAATATAGTGAATTTAGTATATTTTTGGTACTTAATGTTTCGCAGATTCCATTAGGGATAACACAAGAATCGGCATTGTTTGAAATATAATAAAACTATAAATAAAATTCTAAACTAAATTTAATTTTATAACAGACCAGGGCTGAAATTATTCAGTAAAATCATTATTAAAATATTCGAATGGTTATTATTAAAAAACAAAAAAAAAAACAAAATAAATTTATTTACAATTCGTATGTTCGAATAATGAATTATTCGAGTGTTCGAGCCTTAAAGTATTTAACTATTCGTTTCAACCCTACTGTTACGTAGTTATAGATATTTCAATATGCAGTTAGTTAAAGGGTAGAGTACATAATAAAGATTAGATAAACTGTAAACATTCTTTAAGGACATAAATATGCTTGTACTTCTAGCTTTTCTACTATGTTCAACATAAATATATTAGGTACGATGATGACTAACTCAGCAAAATTGTTTAAATTACTTTCCAGTTTCAGGTACATGTACGAGTATGCGCTTTTCTATTGGAAATGTAAATGTTGTTGTAGAATGCAAACTTTGTAAATAAAAGAAAAAAATCTTTCATTCATACCATTGAACAAAGTACAACAACGTAAATTCATTTTGTTGTATAAAGTGAATTTCTTCATTAAGTATCCATTAACTTTAGTTTAAAAAGCCAAATATAAATGCTGACTAAATTTTAGTAACATGCCTGAAACTTAGAATTAAATGCTAAAAAATCGACTTCAGTTGTTGTTCCCTGTTCATTAGTTTTCTTGAAAATCTCGAATTACTATCAATTGAACATTTTATTGAAGAATAATCCAATAATAAGTAACCCAGGCATTATACAGCGTTCGCAAAAAAAAAAAGAAATAAAATAATACCCAACAATGTTATTTTATATATCCACTTAGTCCAGTTTACATAGCTAGTGTTAAGATTCATATATATTAAATTAAAAGCTTTCAACATAATAAAAAATCGATCAAAATACAATACATGAAAATAAAGCACCTGCATTTTCTCTGTTTATATTCTTTTTCGTTTACCACCATATATCAACATCATAACATTATTTGATATTCCACTTAGTTTTTCATACTATTATTGTTATATACAAAATATTTCATGTACCGAATGAATATGGGATCCGACGAATAGCACAATCTACAAGAAATAGCAAAATAAAAAAAAATAAAATGTATAAATTGTTATAAAAAATGAAGTACTATTACTAGAAATTGGTTGTGACTATAAAAGAAAATGGAAACACGATGAATGATGATGATGATGATAAATATACAATATTTTTCTCTAGAAGTTAATCATATGACAGAGTGTAGATGAAAAAGTATTTTTTGTGTATAGAAGCAGGGCTGGTGTAAGGTATAAAGGAGATAAACGCAAAAGAGAATGGTTTTGTTCGTTTTTGTTTGAGCTTATCAATTTATATGAAAAATAAAAAATTATAAAAAGCGGGAGTGTTTATACAATTTTATAAGTCATCACATTTTGTCTCAATTTTTTTAATATTATGCGTTCGGCAACACATTGATTTAAGTCAGAAAAACAAAAGCATTACAAATTAGTGTAGTTTCACAGTCATGTTTCGATCGTTGTTTATCTAAAAATGTGAATAGGGTATTAGTGTGTAGCCACGTACACAAAATAAAACTACAAATTCGCAATTTTAGAGAATCAGCGACCTAAACAACGACTGAACAAATGGTACTATGACTAACAAGGTAGTATATTGCGCATATTTCTCCTTGTGCACCAGTGAGTTGTTTACCAGTGATGCCACTGTATGCTGATACTGTTAGCTTAAATTTGGAAAAATGAGATTGCACGAGAGAGAATAAGTATAATTATTTTGTAATAGATAAATCAATTAATTAATACTTCTAAAGATACTAAAGTTTTGTATACATTAAATATTTCGATGAATTTTATTCTTCATTTTAATAAATATTTCCTTCAATGTTTAACAACAAATTAGAACTGTTTATGTTTATTTATACCTTAAACAATTTGTTTCATTTCACTTATAGCAAAATAACAAGCTGAGTGTGATTTTTGAATTTGTTTATGGTGCCGGAGGATCCAACACCGGCTCTGTTATACGGAATGTAAACAAACAACCTACATCCAAATAAATCAACCACTATACATATAATCAATATAAGGTGTTTTTGGAACATATATTATTTCAACATTCTAGTCATCGACAATATTCACATATTTCTATATCTGTCTTATGTTTGATCGGTAGGTAGATACTAAATTCTTAATTGGAACAGTTTGTTTATTGAATTGGTTTGAGTGCAAATTCTTGTTATTTGATTTCAAATAAATGATTTTCAACTTTATTAAAAGCTACCATAGAATGTATTCTTATATTTTTATTTGTAGTTCATAATTAGTTTGCATATTGTTTTTGTGTATAGCTTTATAACTTTTAAGTAGTACTTAAACGCTGATGCTTGATTTATTTACAATACATACATATTTTTCATGACTTTCAAAAGTGATGATTTGATCTTAGGGCACTTAACTTTTTCATTTCATTTAATCTTGTACTCATATTGTATTATATGGAAACTAATGTATTTTGTTAGCATACATAAAACACCTATAACATTTTACTCAGCTATTTTTTTTTTTTTTGCATCGTAATAAACACTATAGTTTATAATTAGATGCTCGTATTCATCGTATACATTTTTTGTGAATTTTTGCCATGTGAAGAGAATATTCTAGTCGCGTTTGCTATATAAACAGTTTCTTTTTTTTTTTGTAAATGCAAAATTAAGCCTGTATAGGATAGTGGAAAAAGTTTATGAATAGGAAATTAGATTTCAATTCATTTGAAATCAGAATACAGAATAAAATGGTTCAATCGTTTATATCTTCATATAAATATTGGACATCGATGCTGACAAAGTGATATATTAATTTGATTAGTGTAGTTTCATACCCACGTTTAATTTTTAAATTAAATGAAGCTGGGAAACTAACTGATTGATTTATGTAAACTTAAAATTTAATTTAAGTGCAGATTTAAATGTTCTTTGTCTTGAAATTTCTCATGAAATTCTAATTATAAAATAATTTAATGAACCACTGGTGGCTTTATATTGCTTTTACTAACATATCATTATCTAGTATTTCGAACTGGGAACACAATATTTATAGCAATTCATAATTACATAGAAATGATTTCATCTTATCACCGTGGCGTTGAAGTAAACTATTTACTATTAATTCTAATTATTTACATTGACTCTAATTATACAACACTCAATCCAATTTTGAACTTAAATAATGCTGTTTAAATAACAAATACTCTTAGAATTCAGTTCAGAAATCATCTTTCACAATAGAATATGGAATATAGTTGGTTAGCATTAATTGTGTATTTTACAAAGTATTTGTACACAGTATGCAGTTAGTATTGATGGGAATGTTGGTACCCACTTCAAATGTACAAAATTACAGTAACAATGTACACACTGTACAGAGAGAAAGAGAACGAGTCATGACCACAAAGCAAAGTATGTACGTAATGATTAAACACCGTGGGTTCTAAATATTTTGGTTTGAGAAATACCAACCATACCAGAACACCCCCAAATATAACACAACCCGCATACATATTTCTGTGAAGTAAGTGTTTTCCTTCTACATTCTACTTCTTTATCATTTGTTTTCTAATATAGTCAGTGAATGGAATTTATTCTAATTGCTTTCTACCAAATTTAGACAAATCTAATTTTTAAAATATATCATGCTATTCTTCCTTTCTATTTTGCATTTCCTTTTAATCATTTTTCCACGAAAACAATACCTTAATGTTTTTCATACAACAAAAAACGTAAATAAAAACCAGGTAAAGCGCGTATACAAAAAAAAGAAGAAAAAAAAAATTACAAACAAACAAACAAAACACACGTTATTTTATGTTGTTTAAAGTTCTTTTTATCTTCAGTTACATTACCAAGAGCATTTCTTTTTACTTTTTAAATAATTTGCTTACTTACTTTATTCATTCAATTCATTCATATTATAATATTGTTATGTTGTACCTCCTCTACCTACCCTACATACTTAGACTAACATATATTATACAACCAACTAATTTACCAGAAAACTCGTTTAGGATTTTTTTTTTTTTTTGCTTATTCAATTACCGTCCCATTGTGGTTGTTGTTGGATGTTTTTTTTTCTTCATGTTGTTGGCAATTCAAATATTTTTTAGCTGCTTTTGGCATTCTGCGGATGGGGAGACAAAAATGTTTCCACAATTTTCTATGTGCATTGCAAGTGACAAATTTGTCTCGTTAAGGACAAACTTGCGGTACCAAGTTGGTTTTCTTATATTTATTTTTGAGACAAGGCTTCTTTTTCTTTTTCATGTTTTTTTTTTTATTATTTTATTTCATTATTTTTTTGTGAATGCTTTTTTTTTGTCATATACCTAACCTACATATTATTATAATGTAACAAATTTATCTCCCGCTGCCACCACACTTTTCTTAAATATGAGTGTATTACATAAAGGAGCATATCTAGCATAACGGTTAATATTATTTTCAACGAATTTAGATTTAATATTTTATTTATTTTTTGCTACTCTACTGAATCATGCTCAATTGTTGTATATAAGTAATATCTTGTAATCATCATTCAGTGCGATGAATTTGATGAAAATTTTATTTTCAAATTTGAGGAAAAATGATGGATTATTGTTTATTTTATTTTTTTTTTTTTTGTGATACTGTTTGATGAAAAATAAAGTAAATCCGCATTTATTGCAGTAATTTATCCAATAGAAAACCTATTTCGTCGCCTTAAGCGAAAGATATTTTTGCAGAAACTCCGGTAATTATTATTATTATTATTTTTTTTTTTTTTTGTAAAACAACAAATTCAAAAATATAAATTCAGCATAAAGTAAACAAAAAGTTTTGTTAGTTTGTAAAATGCTGCTGAATATTTATGCATATGAATTTTAAGTGAGGTGTGAAAACTTGCTATCAAAAGAATAGTGCAATAAAAGCGTAATGCATATAAAAATGTAACTTTATTTCGCTAACAATGCTTAACGTTAACATTGCAAAATGTACATGATTTTGTTTATTCATTTATTTTTTGTTGTTGTTGATTTTACTTGTGTGAAATATTTCATATTGTGTAATTGTATACATTTGAAAATTGCACATACGAAACTATTTGAAAATCTTGACACATAATGGAAAACTCAAAAGTCCAATTTTTTAAGGAAATGTGAAATGAAATTCACTATTTATTTATATTTTTATGCTGAATAAAGGGATCCCATTTAGAATTGTTTCCATAACAATAAATTTACGGAGTCACACTTTTAAAATTCAACGAAAAAATACAAAATGAATAAAAAGGAAAAATACATGCGAAAGTTTCGTCGTTGCATCTTCCCAAGAACAATAATTTCCATGAAGGTTATCTTCTGGGTAAACACGACCAAGGAAGACGTTTAGTATCTTAAATTCTTTATAAACATTGATTTATGGAAGGTTTTTGTAAATACAAAACGAAAGAACGTAGTTTGAGTATGAAAAAAGAAAAACCTTCCTCTAAAATATTTTCAATGTTCAGCGTATTGTGCAACTTCTTAAAACAATACTGAACTTCTTTAGATTTTTCTTTTTTTTTTTCTTTGTTCTTTAGAAAAGCGTTGCACACAATTCACGTCAAATGTCTTTTTCAAAAACTTAAAATAGGTTTATCACAACATATCCTTCTTCGTCTATTCAATATCTATGATGATGCTCCGCTCTCGAAACTTCGTTTATACATTACAGTTTAAAAAAAAAAATAAAGAAGAAAAAATAAAACAGAAAAATTTTCCCGTTCGTCTTTTCAAAAGTTAAAACTTTTACTATTACTCTTTTTTTTTTTTCTATAAAAGTATCCTTAAGTCTATATTATATTTAAAATTCGCATCTAACGACACAATATAAAAAAGATAAATCCCTCTCTTTCTCTTACATAAAAAAAGAAAAAAAAATAGGTAGCTTGAAAAATATTTCATATAATCAATGGAAAATGGAATATTGTTTGCGATAAGCGATATATGTATGGTCTATGTATTATAAACAGCCAACACACAGTGGTTGGTCGTATATTGAATAATCTTCTAACATAAAAATGTCCAAACTTGTTTCAAAACTTAAACATCAACAAATATTATATAACATCAACTATATTTCTCATAACTGAACTTCTACAATATAATATATTTTGTTATAGAATATTAACATTGGGTTTATTGTGCAAGTATTTGCGAGTTTTGGTTGGAGAGGAAAATTGATTTTTATTAAATGGAAACTTTGAAATTACTTTCTTGATATTATTTTGTTTATATTATCGATACCAAAAGCCGCACAACAGTGTACAGCATATGACCAATGTAAATATGAAAACAAAACTCTGAAAGTTAAGTATTTTCCCGAAATTTAATAATTTTCTCGAAATTTAATAGTTTTAGCTTTTATCAAGTATTTTACTAGCGTAAATGATAAAGGAAATGAGTAGATGGCAAGAAGTAGGATGAATATTTTATAATTAACATAAGTTTCACTTAAATAATGATTTTAACGAGATTTATCAATAAAAGTTTCAATGAAAAAATAAATTAATTGGCTTTTTTGCTTATAAATAATAAGTAAAGCATTTTAATTTAACCGCTATATTCATCCAAGTGATCAAATTTCATTAGTTCCGTTACATATAACTTTACTATTGGTCGGTTCCGGCTATACAATATCTATGTGATATTGCAATATGAGGCTTTTGTTACATTATATTTTCTTGTTGCTTCATCAAAGACATGAGTAATTAATTAATTAATGTCACAATATCTGTATTTTGTGCAAACTGTAGTCTCTATATAACCAAGATTGATTGTGAAAGTGCACTTATTATATTGCAAATAATCAAATTTCGTCTATAAAACCATTTGTTTTTGTTTTTTTTTTTTCGTTTTGTATATTTCAGAGCCCTTTCTGAGTACGTTTCTAATTAGTTTCTAATTAGTTTCTATAGTCCTTCACTGCATGTGATATTTAAAAGACACTCTCAAAACAATTGAATTAATTATATAATTGACTTTGTATCAAATTAAAGTTAACATTTATGAAATTCACGATTTTTTTAAATTTTATTTAAAGTATTTAAATATTGAACGATAACATTATAAAAATGATTAAAATAAAATTATATTATCTAATTTAAAAACCTACATTTTGATAGCATTTTGAACATTTGTGTACATACTTTCTCATTTTCCTTTAAAAATTGTTAAATTATCACTATAATAAAGAAAAACTCGTAAATAATAATTGTCAGTTGCTGAAA